>SJXO01004806.1:6359-24520 GCA_006408615.1 Connochaetes taurinus | reverse complement strand
GGGAAAGACTAGAGATCTCTTCAAGAAAATTAGAGACACCAAGGGAACATTTCATGCAAAGATGGTCTCGATAAAGGACAGAAATGGTATGGACCTAACAGAAGCAGAAGATATTAAGAAGAGGTGGCAAGAATACACAGAAGAACTATACAAAAAAGATCTTCACAACCCAGATAGTCACAATGGTGTGATCACTCACCTAGAGCCAGACATCCTGGAATGTGAAGTCAAGTGGGCCTTAGAAAGCATCACTATGAACAAAGCTAGTGGAAGTGATGGAATTCCAGTTGAGCTATTTCAAATCGTGAAAGATGATGCTGTGAAAGTGCTGCAATCAATATGTCAGCAAATTTGGAAAACTCAGCAGTGGCCACAGGACTGGAAAAGGTCAGTTTTCATTCCAATCCAAAAGAGAGGCAATGCCAAAGAATGCTCAAACTACTGCACAATTGCACTCATCTCACATGCTAGTAAAGTAATGCTCAAAATTCTCCAAGCCAAGCTTCAGCAATGCGTGAACCATGAACTTCCAGATGTTCAAGCTGGTTTTAGAAAAGGCAGAGAAACCTGAGATCTAATTGCCAACATCCACTGGATCATGGAAAAAGCAAGAGATTTCCAGAAAAATATATATTTTTGCTTTATTGACTATGCAAAGTCTTTGTGTGCATCACAATAAACTGTGGAAAATTCTGAAAAATATGGGAATACCAGACCACCTGACCTACCTATTGAGAAACCTATATGCAGGTCAGGAAGCAACAGTTAGAATTGGACATGGTACAACTGACTCGTTTGAAATAGGAAAAGAAGTATGTCAAGGCTGTATATTGTCACCCTGCTTATTTAACTTCTTTGCAGAGCACATCATGAGAAACGCTGGGCTGGAAGAAGCAGAAGCTGGAATCAGTATTGCCGGAAGGAATATCAATAACCTCAGATATGCAGATGACACCACCCTTATGGCAGAGAGTGAAGAGGAACTAAAACGCCTCTTGAGGAAGTGAAAGTCGAGAGCGATAAAGTTGACTTAAAGCTTAACATTCAAAAAACTAAGATCATGGCTTCTGGTCCCATCACTTTATGGGAAATAGATGGGGAAACAGTGGAAACAGTGTCAGACTTTATTTTTTTGGGCTCCAAAGTCACTGCAGGTGGTGACTGCAACCATGAAATTAAAAGAGACTTACTCCTTGGAAAAAAAAGTTATGATCAACTTAGATAGTATATTGAAAAGCAGAGACATTGCTTTGCCAACAAAGGTCCATCTAGTCAAGACTGTGATTTTTCCAGTGGTCATGTATGGATGTGAGAGTTGGACTATGAAGAAGGCTGAGCACCGAAGAATTGATGCTTTTGAGCTGTGGTGTTGGAGAAGACTCTTGAGAGTCCCTTGGACTGCAAGGAGATCCAAACAGTCCATTCTGAAGGAGATCAGCCCTGGGATTTCTTTGGAAGGAATGATGCTGAAGCTGAAACTCCACTACTTTGGCCACCTCATGAGAAGAGTTGACTCATTGGAAAAGACTCTGATGCTGGGAGGGATTGGGGGCAGGAGGAAAAGGGGATGATAGAGGATGAGATGACTGGATGGCATCACAGACTCGATGGATGTGAGTCTGAGTGAACTCGAGGAGATGGTGATGAACAGGGAGGCCTGGCATTTTAATGTAATTATTACTTAAAAGCTCCAAGGTGGGCATAGCAAGGCATAAGTCAGGGGCCCAAGAGACCAGCCCTGAGTCAACAACAAATACATACAGACATGGACACAGTAGAGTCCAGGGTCAAAACAGAGTTAAACAGCTTATACCAACTGAAAGGCAGAAAGTCCAAAAAGTAAGGTGGCAAAGTATAGACCTGAATGACTAAATCAATAACCAGAAAGGTAAATGGGGTAGTAGAAGATGGGACTCTCCAAAAGGAAAGCCAGATAGTACTTGATTCTAATGGACATAGTTCTACCTCACAGTTTTTATCTAAAAACTGTATTTCTATCTAAACACTGACTTTGAAGACAAACACTTGAAACTTTAAGGCCAAATGAGTATTCTTTTGAATTAATTATCCTAGAGATTCAGTGGGTGCATGCTAACTCACTTCAATCATTTCTGTCTCTTTGTGCACCTATGAACTGTAGCCCACAGGCTCCTCTGTCCATGGGCTTCTCCAGGCAGGAATACTAGAATGGGTTGCCATGCTCTCCTCCAGGATACCTTCCCGACCTGGGCTCAAACCATCTCTTATGTCTCCTGCATGGCAGGCAGGCTCTTTACCACTAGTGGTACCTCAAAAGCCCAGCCATCATTAATTTCCACACCTGAGTGTTCATATGTATATATTACTAGATGGTACTTAAAAATAAAGTTGTTATGTATTTATCTATTTTTTTTTATAACCTGCTACTAGAGTAAAATAAGAAAAGCATCCTTTTCTATCATGTTCATGGCTATATGCCCAGCAGATGGCTTAAAATGGGCATGTATCAGTTGCTTTATAAATATTTGGTGAATGAGTCAATAATAGCTTTTTTTTTCTTTTACTTTAATGCTTCATTTTTAAAATTATGAATCATGTCTCATGACATTCTTTTTTGTACAGTTTCAATCTCTGTTTTATTGCATATGAAAATGGAAATCTTTACTATGTAGATAGATTAGCACTGCTCAGAAGCAACAGAAGTTAATTCTAAATACTATTTTCTATTGGAAACACATCCAAAACCCTAGGAGCTTATAAAAATGAAATAGTGGCATATGGTGTGATAAGATTAAATAGGACAGAAGTATAAATTCTCTTAAAAACAAGAAAACAGTATTTTAAGAAGAAACATATTTATCATAAAATATCATAAGTGCATAGTACTAACAACATTTATTAGTTAATATAATTTATATAAATTACAAAGACTAGTGCTTTAGTCTATATTACCTTGTCATTTCTATATTATAAATTATATATAGATATAAATTTTGGAAAAACCTATTATATAATGCTGTTGCTGAGCAAATAATAAATATGACAAATCCGGAATTTAATATTTGCTTTTATTTTGGTTCCATGTTACCTTATTATAAGTAGAGAACTTCTTAAAGAAATTCCATCATAGTTGACTATTGCCTATGTTAGGGAAGATTCTCAAACCTGGCTTCAAACTGGAAACCAAATCAGTCTAGCTGTGTGTTGTTAAGGAGTTAGATCATGTGATGCAAAATCTGGCAAAGGAATTACTGTCTCTCCAACAAGGCTGAATGGAGCAGTTCCCTTACTAGGGGACAGATCGGGACATCCCCATAGACAGGCCCTAACATTTAAGAAAGTTTAGATGGAACTTAAAAATTTACCATAATTTTTCCAGAAGTCATGTACAGATGTGAGAGTTTGACCATAAAGAAGGATGAATGCCAAATAACTGAGGCTTTAAAATTGTAGTGCTAGAGAAGACTCTTGAGAGTCCCTTGGACAGCAAAGAGATCAATCCAGTCAATCCTAAAAGAAATCAACCCTGAATACTCATTGGAAGGATTAATGCTGAAGCTCCAATACTTTGGCCATCTGATAGGAAGAGTCAACTTGTTGGAAAAGACCCTGATGTGGGAGAGATTGAGGGCATGAGGAGAAGAAGGTGACAAAGGAAGAGATGCTTGGATGGCATCATCAACTCAAAGGCATGAGTTTTAGCAAACTCCGAGAGATAGTGAAGAACAGGGACACTTGGCATGCTGCAGTCCATGGGGTGACAGAGAGTCAGACACAAGTGAGTGACTGAACAACAACAAAAAAACTCCCCATAGTACACTGCATATGTTTTTATAATTGGTAAATAACTTCCTTATTTTCTTGAGACATGTAGAAATAATTGAAAGAGAGACCCAGGGATCACACAAATGGAAATCAAAATGCCAGTGTCATAATTAAGACTGTTTGAGAAGCTTGGCTTAGCTCTATGGCAACAGTGGGCTTCTTAAATGCTGTACTCTAAAATTAAATTTGTCCATCTAGTCATTAAACATGCTCAGATACTCCAGAGCTCATCCAAAGAGGCTGTGCTTCTAAACCTAATGATATGTAGAAGCGAAGAAAACCTAGCTGGCAATTTATAAGAATCAGTTCAGTTCAGTTCAGTTCAGTCGCTCAGTCGTGTCCGACTCTGTGACTCCATGAATAGCAGCATGCCAGGCCTCCCTGTCCATCACCAACTCCCGGAGTTCACTCAAACTCACGTCCATCGAGTCAGTGATGCCATCCAGTCATCTCATCCTCTGTTGACCTCTTCTCCTCCTGCCCCCAATCCCTCCCAGCATCAGAATCTTTTCCAATGAGTCAACTCTTCACATGAGGTGGCCAAAGTACTGGAGTTTCAGCTTAAGCATCATTCCTTCCAAAGAAATCCCAGGGCTGATCTCCTTCAGAATGGACTAGTTGGATCTCCTTGCACTCCAAGGGACTCTCAAGAGTCTTCTCCAACACCACAGTTCAAACGCATCAATTCTTCGGCACTCAGCCTTCTTCACAGTCCAACTCTCACATCCATACATGACCACAGGAAAAACCATAGCCTTGACTAGACGGACCTTTGTAGGCAAAGTAATGTCTCTGATTTTCAATATGCTATCTAGGTTGGTCATAACTTTCCTTCCAAGGAGTAAGTGTCTTTAAAGTTCATGGAGCCTCCAAAAAATAAATTTGACACTGTTTCCATCTATTTCCCATGAAGTGATGGGACCAGATGCCATGATCTTCATTTTCTGAATGTTGAGCTTTAAACCATTCAATTTCCCAAATTGATCCTTCACCTAGATCTATTGCTCTCCAAGGGAGTAGATATGGAAAGGGCACAAAGAGAGGGATCAGGGTTACCCTAAAGAGTCCTTCTTCACAAGAGGTCAAGTGGTTGAAACTTAGTGTCACTCTATGACACCCTTAATCCTTTAGTCTTGCATGCGAATGTCCTGTCCTAATAGATATCTGCTAATATATGTTGCTACAGATTAACTGTTCTTTTTTTCCTCTTTTACTCTTTCCTTACTGTTTCTTTTCTATCTCTTTCATTTCATATTTTCTTATTTTTACAATATAAACTGTATTATTAAATAACTATTCAAAAATAATCTGCTATTTATGGAAAAACATTGGAATACTTTCCATCACAAATGTCTCAATCAAAGGAAAATTGGAAAAAAGCAAAACCACTTAGAGTTTAGTGAAAGCAGAGGGGTTTCATTAAAAGTTAAAATAAATAAATGTATATTAAAAAAAGTTAACATGAATTGAATTGTTATGGAGGCCAGAAGTATATGAAGAGCCATAGAGAGGTTTCTGGGAAAATAGATGAGAAGTAAACAGTGAGAAAAAGATCTTGCCCTTAAACACCAGTCTTGGTATTACAGTCAGGAACATAAAAAGTGTATGATCAAGAGTAATGAAGGCCATTTATGCCTAACTATAATGGGATATTTCAGAAGTGTAGTTCTTCATTTTTTCAGGCAGAATATATTTAAATGGAATAAAGCATTAGACATACAAAGGGTGTAGCTTTGTAATATTTTATGAGTAATAAGAAATCATGTAAAAAGTACAATTTAAAATATCAAGAAAAAATTATTCTACTGTAAAACAGAACATCATTTCCTACACATTTTGTACAAAATATGATTTTAAGAAAGTAATTGTGAAATTTGTGCTCTTTTCGTTTATTCAAAAGACAAATTTGCTTACTGATCATGTAACACATTTATCTTTGAAGACTCAGCCATCAGACAATAAACAAAATCTATACTACTTCAGCTCTGCTACATATCAAATTGTACACTGTAAGAAGAAATGACCTCAAAAATTCTTCATCTCAATTCGGAAGTAGCGGGAGGCTTTTCTGCTTGATATAAACATAAAAATCCAATTTCATTTTTATACTCAAGTCCTGAAGAATAAATGAATAAATCTGGTCAAGAGTCAAACTGGGCAGAAACTCAGGCTGGAAATGAACCAGCTAAGGGTTAAGGACTGCAGCAGGTCATAAACAGTTAGAGATCTGGACCTCAAGTCCTTGAAATGGAAGTTACACAATTTCAATTCTGACTAATCTGAAGAAAGCTGAAAACATGAAAACAGAAATATAGCAGGAGAGGATAGAAAGAGGTCAAGGCAGGCAGATGTCAGCAAATATGAAATAGCCTATATCCCAAGAAAACTAAAATCGCAAGTGTGACCAACTCTGATTGGACTGGATTGTTTAGCCACTTAGTTTTGTCCGACTCTCTTGCAACCCCAAGGACTGTAGCCATAGACAGAGGAGCCAGGCTCCTCTGTCCATGAGATTTCCCAGTTAAGAATACTGGAGTGGATTGCCATTTCCTTCCCCAGGGAATCTTCCAGACCCAGGGATCAAATCTCTATCTCTTGCATTGACAGGCAGATTCTTATTACATCTGAGGCACAAGTATGCCCATGACTGACTCCATATCTAGGTTTTTTCTTTGATTTTTTTTTTTTTTTTCAAGAACAGGAGGCTATGACTTAGAAATAACTATGGGAAATAGTTATTTCCTGGGTAAAGGAAATGTCAGCAATTCTACAAAAATTGTCTAACCAATCTCTTTCTTTAAACAACCCACAGACATACAGGCATACCTCTGATTTATAGCTTCATTTTTTCAGAAATTAATAGAATATTCAATTGTAATTCTGGTATTCATTTTTTTCAATGTGTTTCACTGCCTTCGTGGTCTCCAGATCTTCTAACTTTGATTCATGTTTGGTGTCAGATTTGAAAATAGAATCCATATTTCTATAGTAGCTTGCTAGGACCACAACAAAGTATCACAAAATTGAATGGCTTAAACAATAGAAATTTATTATCTCACAGTTCTGAAAGCTAAGTTTGAGATCAAGGTGCTGGCTGGGTTGGTTCCTTCTAAGAGTTGTAAGAAAGAATCTGTTCCATGCTGTTCTAGCAATCATTGGCATTGGTTAAACTGTAGGTGCAACAACTTATTTCTGATTTATGTTTAAATGGACTTATCCTGCATATCTGTGTCCAAATTTTGCCTTTTTATAGCAACATCAGTCCTCTTGGCTTTGGGGTATACCCACTTCAGTATGACCTCATCTTATGTAATTTCCTGCAATTATTTTACTTCTAATAAGGTCACATTCTGAGGTACTGAGAGGTACCTCAATATATTAATTTTGGAAAAATAGAACCAATCCATAACAGTTCTTCTAATCATATGGATTTCATGCAAACCTTGTGCATTAACCTTGTTTTAAACCTACTCCTTCAAAGAGTTGTGATTGGTATAGTCACTAGGGAACATAGTATGAAGATTCTTCAAAACAAAATGGAACAACCATATGGCATAGCAACCCCAAATCTATGTATATATTTGATGAAATTAAAATCACTATCTCAAAAAGGTAGATGCACCCTCATCTTTGCTGCAATATTATTCACAGTATCCAGACACAGAAACAGTGTAAGTATCCACAGAAGGATGAAAACGTTTTTTATTTTATTTTTACTTTACAATTCTGTATTGGTTTTGCCATACATCAACATGAATCCGCCACAGGTATACATGTGTTCCCCATCCTGAACCCCCTCTCTCCTCCCTCCCCGTACCATCCCTCTGGGTCATAGTATCATGCATTAAACCTGGACTGGCTATTCGTTTCATATATGATATTATACATGCTTCAGTGCCATTCTTCCAAATCATCCCAAAGCGTTTCTTAAAATGTAGTATATATATACAGTGGAATGACATTTAGCCCCCCAAATAAAGGAAAGCCTGCTATTTGTGGCCACATAAATGAGCCTTGAGGGTTTCCCAGGTGGCAAGGTAAAGAACTTGCCTGCCAGTGTAGAAATGGATCCTTGGGTCAGGAAGATCCCCTGGAGGAGGAAGTGGCAACCCCCTCCAGGATTCTTGACTGCAAAATCCCATGGACAGAGGAGCCTGGCAAGCTACAGTCCACAGGATTGAAACGTTGTTGTTGAATCACGACGCCGGGATTCTTGGCCCCCAGAGGAGAAGAATTCAATCCGGGGCCAGAGATGAGGCTTGATCACACAGAGCTTTTGTGTAATAAAGTTTTATTAAAGTATAAAGGAGATAGAGAAAGCTTCTGACATAGGCATCAGAAGAGGGCAGAAAAAGTACCCCCTTGCTAGTCTTCAGCTGGATGTTATATAGTCACTAGCAGTCTGTTAATGAAAGAAAGGAACGTCTTAAAATTCAGAATGGCACCAGGCCCCTCACCCATAAGATGCATTTGGGGATAGTCTTGGCACAAAATGGTTTATCCTGGGCCATAAAATGATTAACTTGAATCTTGAAGAAAGGAAGCTCACAATACAAATAGTTTCATTTGCATAGATTGGAGGAACAATATCTGAGTATAACATACTGGTTTGTCAAGTAGGTTCTGAGCCAAGAGGCGGAATCAAGTTGAAGACAGAGTTTAGGGTAAATGCATAGTATATTAGCATAGCTTAAGATAAACATTTCCATAAGAAAAAGGCATTGGTTATCTCTAGGTTTGAGAATAGTTAACTTCAGGTGAAACCAGATGTCATTCTGGCAACACAGAATTTTAAGAGAAACCTCCTTTTAAATTTGTTTAGAGAAGGAAAAAATATCGTTAGTTTGTTTCCTCCTGCTGCTTAAGAGAGAAAAAAATGTCTGACACTTGCAGGCTATTTCCTCCGTTTGGAGACCCCTGGCCTTCCTGCCTGTTACCGTCTCAGGATCACGAGGAGTCAGATATGACTGAAACGACCTGACATGCACACATACAAACTGACCTTGGGAGCAATATGCTAAGTGAAATAAATCAGACAGAAAAATGAAAATATTGTATGATATCATATATGGTGGTGGTTTATTCATTAAATCATGTCTGACTGTTGTGACCCCATGGCTTCTCTGTCGATGGGATTCTCCAGGCAAGAATACTAAAGTGAGTTGTCATTTCTTTCTCCAGGGAATCTTCCTTACCCAGGAATCGAACTTGGGCCTCCAGCATTGCAGGCAGATTCTTTACCAACTGAGCTACAAAGGAAGCCCATATATGGAATAATAAAAAACTCCTAAAAAGAGAATAGAACAGTTCTTGTTAAAGGCTCTGAGGAGGGGGAAAAGAGGAAATGCTGATCAAAGGGTACAAACTTCTAGTTATAAATGAATAAATTCTGGTAATCTAAAATCTGGTACAGCATGGTGACTATAGCAAGAATACTGTGTGATATTCTTGAAAGTTGTTAAGAGAGTAAATATTAAGTGTTCTCACTACACACACACACACATTAACTATGTTAATTAACCTAATGGTGGTAATCCATTTTTGCAATATATATACAAATCAAAACATCAGGCTGTACAATTTAAACATATATGAAGCTATATATCAAATATACGTCAATGAAGCTTGAAAATCTTACAACAAATAAACAAACTAAGAATTGATTGTGAAGATGAATGAAGAGAATTGAGTTAGCTAGATAAGTTACTGGACAAGTTGTATTATGGGGTTTCCCTCATAGCTCAGTTGGTAAAGAATCTGCCTGCATTGCAGGAGACCCAGGTTTGATTGCTGGGTTGGGAAAATTCCCTGGAGAAGGGAATGACAACCCACTCCAGTATTCTTGCCTGGACAATCCCCTGAACAGAGAAGCCTGGAGGGCTACAGTCCATGGGGTCAGAAAAGTCAGACACAACTTAGCGACTAAACCACTAACAGAGTTGGGTTATAAGCTAAAAAGCTTATTTCTTTAAAATAGTACTTTTTGCTATTTCTATTTTTTTTTGTTGTTGTTGTTACCATCTGACTCTCTACTCATTTTTTCCTGGCTTTATACTTAGCATTTGCACAATAGTGATCACGTGAAGACTGCCATCATGTAACTTTAAAATCTCCAAATTGAAAGTTCTATTCTTGATTTCAGTCTCCTCTAAACTGCAGCAATTTTCATTACAGCCATAGTCAGACTCTCTCTTCTCCAAGATTTAATTAGACTCAATATCTAGTCTCTTACATTATGTCTCTGAACCACATACTTTTCATTGTATTGTCTATCTCTCCATCTTTCTGCTGGTTCCATAAATATTTACTGAATAATTGAGTGTATAAAAAAATGGATGAATGGACAGGTGGACAAATGAGGAAATTTTAGGCTTATAGGACATGGAAAGTTTTACTAAGGGAATTACACAACTAGATGTGTATTTCCTTTAAAAAAGAAATTATATTTTTAATAAGTGAAGTGAAGTCGCTCAGTTGTGTCTGACTCTTTGCGACCCCATGGACTCCAGCCTACCAGGCTCCTTTGTCCATGGGATTTTCCAGACAATAGTACTGGAGTAGATTGCCATTTCCTTCTTCAGGAAGGAAATCTTCCCAAACCAGGGATCAAACCCAGTCTCCCACATTGTAGACAGATGCTTTACCGTCTGAACAACACACACACACACACATATATATATATAGTGAAATGATACCATACTCAAGCTATCATCCCTTCACAAAGTTAATATTTTGTGTGTGATAAAAGTACATGAAATCTACCCTCTTAGCTAATTTTTCATATGAAATGCAGTATTTTTAACTACAGTTATCAGGATGTACACTGAATCTCTAGATTCATTCATCTCTCATAAGTTCAACTTTATAAACTTTGATAAACATCTCCCAATTTTCCCCATCACTTTACCGTTGATAACCACCATTCTACTTCTGTTTCTCTATATTCAACTTCTTAGAAGCAAAATACAAGAGATAACATTGTTTTGTTTTGTTTTTCTTTCTCTGTTTGACTGATTTCATTTAGCATATTTCATGGTAGTATTTCCATAGTTTTTTCTTTTTTTCTAACTTCATTTTCCCCAACAGTTTATCAACTTACTAAAAAACTACCTTTATCAGGAACATCATTGGGACTCATTAACTAATGAGTAACAGTAATAAATACATTACTCCAGATTGAGGTCTTTAAATTTTCCATCAGCCCCATTCCCCACTGTTTTCATATAGGTGCTCTAAGACAGTGATCAAGTACTTTTGAAGCCTATATATATATATATATATATATATTTGCAATTTCTGAGATATTGCAACTACCACTCACTCTGCCTGGAACATCTTTTAGAAATGGATTATTCACCTATGTGTTAATGAAATTACTTTTAAATGTGTTATTAATTATTTCCTGGTGAAATTATTTTTGCATATTATCTGACAATTTTGTTTCCCAGAAGTGGAAAAATCATTTATTTTATTCTGGAACTTTCTCAGATAACAATACCTCTTACAATTATTTAGAAGGATTAGTATTACTTCCATTTCTCAGAAGTTTTATGGCTGTTCATTTTATACTGATGGTCATATAGAACTTTACATGTAAAAGTTACAGAATTTTATGATTTTAAATACGTTCTATTTCTGACTTCCCTTGATCTTGCTACTCTTAGGTCAAGAAGAATTAATGCATGTTTATTTTCTTAAACATTGTTTACTTGAAAATAATAAAAATGTTTAGATAATCAGCTCATAGAAAGTTGGATAAGAATCAAAGTCATTTCATTTTTAGTATGTTTCTAGACAGCATTATAAAAAGCAGATGTTGGTTTGCCAACAAAGGTCTGTATGGAAAAGTTATGGCTTTTCCAGTAGTCATGTATGGATGTGAGAGTTGGACCATAAAGAAGGATGAGTGCCAAAGAACTGATGCTTTTGAACTGAGGTGTTGGAGAAGACTCTTGAAATTTTCCTTGGACTGCAAGGTGATCAAACCAGGCAATTCTAAAGGGAATCAACCTTGAATATCCATTGATGCTAAAGCTGAAACTCCAGTACTTTGGCCACCTGATGCAAAGAACTGACTCACTGGAAAAGCTACTGATGATGGGAAAGATAGAAGGCAGGAGGAGAAGGGGACGACAGAGGGTGAGATGTTTGGATGGCATCACTGACTCGATGGACATGAGTTTGAGCAAGCTCCAGGAGTTGGTGATGGACAGTGAAGCCTGGAGTGATGCAGTCCATGGGGTCACAAAGAGTTGGACAAGACTGAGCAACTGAACTGAACTGAACTGATGTTTATTACTGAAGAAGCTGGAAATTTAAATAGAAGAAAATTCATTTTCTTTGATAATTTCTATTCTTTCTTTTGAAATGACATGTTTCTATTAAGCCAATCTCATTGTTCTTGGTTACACTGAAAATAATGAGAATTCTTGGGCATAAAGTTCATTGTTACTTGTCCTTGAAAGCAAACTTTAAAATATAATGAGAAAAAAATTATAACATTAAAATTAGAGAAAATTTTAAAAACTCTCTTTCAAGTTGTTTTTAAAAATTGGTAGACTTTCTTTCATAGGTTACTTATTGGGAAATATCTTCTAGATACAGGGCTTTAGCAACTTTACATACTTTCAAAGAAGAAACATTAATTGAGTTTTATATTGATTTTTAGTACTGTGGAATTTGCCATAATCAAAAAATCCACAGATAATTTTTAAATGAAAATTCTTATNAGAAAAAAATTATAACATTAAAATTAGAGAAAATTTTAAAAACTCTCTTTCAAGTTGTTTTTAAAAATTGGTAGACTTTCTTTCATAGGTTACTTATTGGGAAATATCTTCTAGATACAGGGCTTTAGCAACTTTACATACTTTCAAAGAAGAAACACTAATTGAGTTTTATATTGATTTTTAGTACTGTGGAATTTGCCATAATCAAAAAATCCACAGATAATTTTTAAATGAAAATTCTTATTTTAGAGCAGTTTTAGATATATAGAAAAATAGCTAGGACAAGTTACATACTCAATTCCCCCTCTATATAATGTCTTACACTAGCATGCTATATTTGCTTCAATTAACAAACTAATTGAATTATTATTAAGGCCATAATTTATTATGATTCCCTTTGTTTTTGCCTAATGTCTTTTTTCTTTTCCAATATATCGTGTTACATATTATTGTCATATCCTCTTGGGCTCCTCTTTACTGTGGCAGTTTCTCACACTTTCCTTGCTTTTAATGGCCTGGGAGTCATTTGAGGATGACCAAACAAGTACTTTGTAAAATATGTTTCAGTTGTGATCTGTCAAATATTTTCTCATGATCAGATTGAATTATGGATTTGTGAGAGGAGGACCACAGAAGTACTGTCTTAATCACATCACATGGAGGGTATGTATGATTAATAGAACTTACAATTATAGTGTTGTCACCTAGCTGAGGTGGAACCAATTTTTCAGAATTTCTTCTACTTATCCTCAACTCTGCTTTTCCATACTGTACTCTTTGGAAGAAATTCTCTGTACATAGCTCACAGTTAAGAAAGTAGAGTATCTACAAAAGTAGTTTTAGATTTTTCTTCATAAGGCATTGGAATATTCTCCGTCATTTTTGTATGTAGTCATTTATTTCTATTGGTACAAGCTCATGACTATTGATCATTTACTTTAGATTATAATCTAATGACATTATTTTTTGTTATTGTTGCTCAGAATGTTGCAGCTTAGACCTATGGGTGCTTTAGTTGTCTCCTTTGTACTTTTGATATACCTTATGCTTATGTTTTTTGTTTTTAGCTTTTTCCTAATTTTTGGCATGTTCCAAAATCATCTTTTATATTTTCTGCCTCGGGTCTAGAATGAGCCATTTTTTTTCCAAGAAGCTGTGGTTCCTATTATGAAAAAATGACATTAGAAACCAAGATCTGGGTTCTAGAAGTGCTTGTTTATTGCTATTAGGGTATTATGGTTTCTAGGATATCTCAGCTAACAAAGCAAGATTTCACATGTGTGCATGTAACCTATGTATATATACATATATGTGTATATACATATATGTGTATATGTGAACTAAATGGCTAAGTGGTAAAAGAATTCAGCTGCCACACAGAAGATGCAGGAGACTCACGTTCAATCTCTGGATAAAGAAGATCCCCTGGAGGAGGAAATGACAACCCACTACAGTATTCTAGCCCAGAAAATCCTATGGATGGAGGAGCTTGGCAGGCTACGCTCCATAGGTTTACAAGGAGTCGGACATGACTGGCGGAGTATACACACACACACACACACACACACACATCCAAAAATGTTTCAGTATGTAAACATGTGTATGTATATTAACCTATAAGAATTCATACTTATCTTCCACCACAATCTCTTGTCACCTGGATTTTTATAACATTCTCCTCTTGCTTTTCTGTAACCTTCCAATTCAACAGTGAGAACTCTTAACTCCCACCATCTGTCATTTGTTTATTTAATTCCAGGGTATATGTACAGCAGAATTTTTAACCAGTATCCTCATGGGAACAAGCTTAACCATCAGATTACCAGGCTCTGTACAGTTTTTCTGCCTTTAGTCTTAACAGACTTCAGTCATTTCCAAAACTACTTAGGTCAACAGGGGATATCATCATACCCCTTCTGTGAGGTAATTGTATATATTTGTAAAACAGCTAGATTTTCTCATAGAGTCTATATTCTATCTTATATCCTACAATGCTCACATGATTTTTATAAATGTGTATATGTTTAAGCTCGCTTTTTGTGTTGTCAAGTTCTATGGCCTTATACAAATGCTTAGTGTCATGGTATCATATATAATAATTTGATCTCTACTTTAAAAACTCATGTTTTAACTCCAAATAATTGCCTCCAAGTTCCTGGCAACCACAGATCTTTTACCATTTTTATAGATTTGTCTTTTTCAAACAGCAGTTTTCAAATTGGATTCTTTCACTTTTGGTTGATCAGTCACTCAATCATATCGAACTCTTTGTGACCCCATGGACTGCAGCACGCCATACTTCCCTGTCCTTCACCATCTCCCCGAGTTTGCTCAAATTCATGGCCATTGAATCAGTGCTGCCATCCACCCATCTCATTCTCTGTCATCCCCTCCCCTTGCCTTCAATCATTCCCAGCATCAGGGTCTTTTTTAATGAGTTGGCTCTTTGCATCAGGTGGCTAAAGTATTGGAGCTTCAGCTTCAGCATCAGTCCTTCCAATGGATATTCAAGATTGATTCCCTTTAGGATTAACTAGTTTGATCTCCTTGTAGTCCAAGGGACTCTCAAGAGTCTTTTCCAACACCTCAGTCCAAAAGCATTAATTCTTTGATGTTTATCCTTCTTTATGATCCAACTCTCACATCCATACATGACTGCTGGAAAAACCATAGCTTTGACTAGATGGATCTTAGTTGGCAAAGTAATGTCTCTGATTTTTAATATGTCATCTACATTTGTCATAGCTTTTCTTACAAGGAGCAAGTGTCTTAATTTTGTGAATGCAGTCACCATCTTCAGTGATTTTGGAGCCCAAGAAAATAAACTCTGTCACTGTTTCCATTGTTTCCCCATCTATTGCCATGAAGTGATGGGAACAGATGCCATGTTCTTAGTTTTCTGAATGTTAAGTTTTAAGCCAACTTTTTCACTCTCCTCTTTCACCCTCATCAAGGGGCTCTTTATTTCCTCTTTGCTTTCTGCCATAAGGATGGTGTCATTTGTATGTCTCAGGTTACTGATATTCCTCCTGGCACTCTTTATTCCAGCCTGTGCTTCATCCAGCTCAGCATTTTGCATGATGTACTCTGCATAGAAGTTCCATGAGCATGGTGATAATATACAGTCTCGATGTACTCCTTTCCCAAATTGAAACCAGTCCATTGTTCCAGGTCCAGTTCTAACTATTGCTTCTTAACTTGCATGCAGATTTCTCAGGAGGCATTGTAAGGTGGTCTGGTATTCCTATCTCTTTGAGAAGTTTCCACAGTTTGCTATGATCCACACAGTCAAAGGCAGTCAGTGAAGCAGAAGTAAATGTATTTTTGGAAGTCTCTTGCTTTTTCAGTGATCCAATGGTTGTTGGCAATTTGATCTCTGGTTACTCTGCCTTTTCTAAATCGAGCTTGAACATCTGGAAGTTTTCAGTTCAAATACTCTTGAAGTCTGTCGTGGAGAATGTTAAGCATTATTTTACTAGCATGTGAGATGAGTGCAATTGTGCGGTAGTTTGAGCATTCTTTGGCATTGCCTTTCATTAGGATTGGAAGGAAAACTGACCTTTTCCAGTCCTGTGGCCACTCTGAGTTTTCCAAATTTGCTGGCATATTGAGTACAGCACTTTCATAGAATCATCATTTAGGATTTGAAATAGCTCAACTGGAATTCCATCATTCCACTAGCTTTGTTCATAGTGATTGTTCCTAAGGCCTACTTGATTTTACACTCCAAAATGTCTGGCTCTAGGTGAGTGATCACATCATCGTAATTATCTGGGTCATTAAGATCCTTTTTGCATACCTCTTCTGTGTATTCTTGCCACCTCTTCTTAATATCTTCTATTTCTTTCACTTAGCGATATGCATTTAGCTTTCTTCACATTTTTCTCTAGCTGAATATATTTCATTTTAAAGATGTTCCAGAGTGTAGGGTGTTTCGTTTGTTTCTTTCTTTAGTTAATTTTCATTGGCATATAGTTGTTTTACATATTGTCTTAATTTCCACTGTATATGGCAGCATGTGTTTAATCCATTCACCTACTGAGGGTAAATTAGTTGTTTTTAGTTTTTTTTTTTTTTTTTACAATATTGTATTGATTTTGCCATACATCAACATGAATCCACCATAGGTATACACATGTTCCCCATCCTGAACTCCCCTCCCTCCTCCCTCCCTGTATCACCCATCTGGGTCGTCCCAGTGCACCAGCCCCAAGCATCCAGTATCATACATCGAACCTGGGCTGGCGATTTGTATCATATATGATATTATACATGTTTCAATGCCATTCTCCTAAATCATCCCACAGTCTCCCTCTCCCACAGAGTCCAAAAGACTGTTTTATACATCTGTGTCTCTTTTGCTCTCTCACATACAGGGTTATCATTACCATTTTTCTAAATTCCATATATATGTGTTAGTATACTCTATTGGTGTCTTTAGTTTTGTCAGTTAAAAATAAAGCTACTCTGAACATTTATGTGCAGATTTTTGTGTGAACATAAAATTTCAGTTTATTTGGGAAATGGCAATGAGTATAATTGCTGGATTTTATTGTATGACTATGTTTAGCCTTATAAGAAATTCCCAATCTGTTTTCAAAGTGCCTCTATCACTTTGTATTCCCACCAGTAATGAATGAGAATACCTGTAGCTCCTCATCCTCTCCAGCAACTGGCACTGTCATTTTATTTTTTATTTTAGCCATTTAAATGGGTATTTTGTGGTATCTCATTGCTGTTTTAACTTTTAATTACTTGATGACAAATAGTTTTAAGCATCTGTCATATTGTCACATGCTCACTTCACATCTCTAGATTTTTTAAAAAGTGTCTGTTCAGATTTCTTTTCTTCATTTTTTATTTGTGTTTGTTTGATTATTCCTGAAGATTAAGGGTTCTTTGTATTTTGGATACAAGTTCATTAGCAGCTATATGCTTTGTAGATATTTCCTCCCAGACTGTGGCTAATCTTTTCACATCTTTAATATCATATTTGCATAAGATTTTAACTGTAAAAAAAAAAAGTTATCATCTTTTTCATGGATATGTTTTCAGTTTCGTTTGTAAAGATAAACAAGACAAAATGGTAACTCTAAAATGGGAGGAAATATTTGTAAATTAAGTAACAGACAGGGATTAATCTCCAAATATACAAATAGTTCATGCAGCTCAATATCAAACAACAAACAGCCCAATCAAAAAATGTGTGGAAGACATAAATGTCTTCTTTTCTCCAAAGAAGACATACATGTGGCCAAAAGGTACATGAAAAGATGCTCAACATCATTAATTATTAGAAAAATGCAAACCAAAACTACAATGAGGTACCACTTCATACGTGTCAGAATGGTCATTAAAAAAAAGAAAGAAAGAAAGAAAGAAATTTACAAACCATAAGTGCTGGGAGGAATTGGAGATAACAGAACCCTATTATATTGCTGTGTAATCTAAATTAATACAACCACTATGGAGAACAGTTTGGAGATTCTTTAAAAAACTAAAAATATAAATACTATATGACCTAGCAATCCCACTCCTGGGTATGTACTCAGAGAATACCATAATTCCAAAAGATGCATGCATCCCAACATTCATTGAAGCACTGTTTACAATAGCCAAGGCATGGAA
>SJXO01004805.1:138792-149043 GCA_006408615.1 Connochaetes taurinus | reverse complement strand
ACCTGTTTCTTTCTCTGTCTTATTAATCTCACGGTCCCAGGTTATCCCTCCCCCAGTGAACGGTTCTTGATAAAAGCATTCCGTCTTTGCACCAGAGCACAAGGAACCTACGACTGCCCCCCGGCGAGAGTGATCAGCGCATCGCCAGCGCACGCGCTGTCTGTACACAGAGGTTCCTGCCTCTGGCTCCAGCGATCAGACCTAGCACATGGAGCACAACAAACTCTGTACCGTCCCCAGGGCTAGCACGTCCAGGAGAAAAGGGAACTTGCCCAGCGGACGATGTGTCTGTGTTAACGCACTTAGGCTTACGTCCTAAAAAGAGGGAAAGCAGAACAACTTTTCAAATCCTTTCCCTATACTATCATTGTTTAGTTTCTCAGCTGTGTCCAACTCCTTGCAACCCCAAGGACTGTAGCCCGACAGGCTCCCCTGTCCATGAGATTCTCCAGGCAAGGATACTGGAGTGGGCTGCCATTTCCTTCTCCGGGGGAGCTTCCCGACCCAGGGATCAAACCCAGGTCTCCTGCATTGGCAGGTGGATTCTGAGATGCAAACGGCAAATGACAAGCATACCGCAGAGCACAGGGGATTCTCCTCGGGGCTCCGCGGTGACCTAAGTGGGCAGAAACTCCAAAGAAGAGGGGACGTGTGAACAGGCTGCACAGAAGAAAGTAACACAAGGAGGTACGGGAACCATACTCCAATACAAAATTTTTTTAAGTAGCAAATGACAGTTACAGAAGAAAGTCTTCATTTAACAAACTGCACAAGAAGGATGTGGAAAACTCAGGCAGGGGGATCAGGGCGGCGAGGCGAAGGCGGTCTCAGCCCCAGCGTCACAGCGCAGGCCCGCCAGCCACCAAGGGAGCTGTCGACAGTCCCACAGGAAAGCGGCAACACTTTCTCGTGTGAGCACTTGTCACAGCTCTTTGTTCTGAATAAAACCCTGATGACTTTTCAAGGACCTGAAATTTCAACAAGGGAAGGAGGTGGCCCGCATGGTGAACAAAGCCAGGTGGGCTCACCCCCTCCATCGCATCCCCCCGTCAGGCCCCCGAGTCTGTCCCTCCTCGTTCTGCCGAAGGGCCTAGACAAGCGCAACGCTCTCAGCACCTGAGCTCACCGAGCAGCCCAAGACCCGTCCCTTCAGCAGAGGCCACGCACAGTGTTGGAAAGCAAAGGGCGCACTAACGGTCGAGGGCAGCGCGTTCTTCCTCGGCAAGCAGGACCGGAGCCCGCGCGGGTTCCTACAGGAGACCGCACGCAAAACCGCGCGCGGGGGACTCTGCGGGGCAGTGGCTGGCGGGCCGTGTGCTGGGGGTCCCAAAAGGCCTGGGACAGCAACGTGGCCCCACGTCAGCGGTGCGAGGCTGGTCGCGCCACGCACTCCTCCGCATCTCAGCTTCCTCAGGGACAAGGAGGACACGTTCTCCCGTTGGGATTTTAAAGCATCAAATCTACATTAACTAAGACACTGGGGGAAGAGACATAGTGTCCGGAATGAGATGCTGGAATATACAGGGTTTTGATTCCCAGTGAATAGGGGGGAGGCAGGGATGCCTCCACAGAGGGGGCATCTCCCAGGACAGTGGGGTGAGGAGCCGGGAAGGCCCGCTCCTCAGCCAACAACCATCCAACAGAAGACCCCACAAAGCAATCAATCTTCATCAATTAGTGAAGATAATCAGTGAATCTTTCATTCCAGAAAATCTACTAAGTCAGGGAAGTGCCTCCAGAGTCAGGGGCTCCTTGGCTCCCCAAGGACTGAAGTGACCCCAGAGCGCGGTCCTGCAGGCAGGCGGGTGCAGTCGAGACCCCAGGGCTGGGTGCTTAGGGTGTGAGCTCTTCCCCAGACACTGCAGGCTAAGACCCCCTGTGTCTGTGGGGCGGGGGCTCCATGCAGGGAGGGGCTGGCCCAGAAGGAGCACCCCTCGGGGGAGACACCGCTGCCCTGCTGTGCCGCGGCCCAGGGGCCCTTCTCCAGAAGAGGCAGGATGGCAGCTGTGCCCAGGGGACTGATGGCACAGTTCCACCCGGGCCCCCAGCTCTGGGGTCATGGCTGCAGAAAGCTCACTGCAGAGCAGCCGCTGGTCGAAGAGCCCGGAAGTGCCCGTCTCGGGCGGCAGTGAGGCCTGAGGGTCAGCGAGGCTGGGGGCAAGGGCCGGAGTGCAGCCTCGGGGCAGACGTGGAAACCACCCCCCGCCCGGCACCCAGGCCAACCAGAGGGTGTGAGCCCCGGTGGTAACCGAACCCTGGTGGAACGGGGGGACCTCCCTGGCCCGAGAGCAGATCCCAGGGAGCCAGGCTTAAAAACCACTGACGGGGCTTCCCTGGCAGTCCAGGGCTGAAGACGGCGCGCCTCGACTGCAGGGGCATGGGTCCGACCCCTGGTTGGGGAGCTAAGATCCCGTGTGCTGTGTGCCCGAAGCGCGGCCAACGAAGTAAAAAAGGAATACGAAGGCAGATACCCAGGAGGGCTGGGGGACCACGGCACGTCCGAGGCTGCCCTCAGGAGAGATGGAGGGGGGAACCACGCACGGGTTCCTGGCTGCGCGTGGGCAAAGCTGTAAACCCCTGAACGGCGACAGCCGCCTGCACACACACGCACAAACATACACGCAGGGGCACACATGCAAGGAGTAACGGCAGAAATCTGGCCCAGCGGGTGAAACAACCTCTGACCAACACGTGGCCTCTGCTGCCCTAAGGGTAACCCCACGGTAGTTGGGCTAAAGGATTTCAAAAGAAAGAAAAAAGTCTGAGCAGGGAAACAGGCCGCACAGTGCGGGCACGACCACTTCAGAGTCAGATCAGCCAAGTCCCTCCCCAAACCAACCAGGGGGGGCGGCGTGGGAGAAGTGTATTATCTAAATTTTGGGGGGGGGGCGAGCTGCAGTAATATATTAACTAAATGTCTAGTTTTCAACAAAAAATCTAACGGATAACAGAGGAACAGGACAAGTGCGACTGAGGTACAGGGGGAGAGCAGGCTGTCTCTGGGGGGGGCGAGGCGCAGGTGACGGAGAACCTCGGGAGCAGAGACGCTCTACAGATGCTCTCACCTTGTTCTGGAACCTGGAAGCCCCTCACCAGGGACCCCAGCACCGTACTTGCCCCATGAAGTGCACGAGCAAGCCCAGAGGCAGCTCTGCTCCCAGTGCCTGCCCTAGAGAGGGTCTCGTCTGGTTGAGAACAGATGTCAGCTAAGCAGGGGAACCGGCAGTCAGCCTGGGCCCACGGCTGCCAGCCTCCAAGCAGAGCGCTGGCACTGGTCCCTCCGTTGGGACTGCGCCCCTGGCGACCAAGGCACGCAGGCACCCGGGTGGTCTCAGAGCCAGCGTGTCAGGGGCTTGACAGACGCTTCTGTGGAGCAGCGTGGTTACCAACAGCACAAGGTGAAAACAATGGAGGAAAAGCAAGGAAGTGTTACTCGGTCAGGTCTGACTCTCTGCGACCCCATGGACTGTAGCCCGCCAGGCTCCTCTGTCCAGGAGAGTCTCCAGACAAGAAAACTGGAGTGGGTTGCTATTCCCTTCTCCTGGGGATCTTCCCAACCCAGGGATGGAACCCAGGTCTCCTGTATTGTAGGCAGATTTTTTTACTGTATGAGCCAACAAGGAGGTCCAAAAGGAAGGAAGTGGTGAGTTAAAATAGGAGTATCCTATTAGGTTAGAACTTCTTGATGAAAATGAAAGAGGAGAGCTGAAAAAGTTGGCTTAAAACTCAACATTCAGAAAAGATCATGGCATCTGGTCCCATCAATTCATGGGAAATAGATGGGGAAACAATGGAAACAGTGATAGACTTTATTTTGGGGGGCTCCCAAATCACTGCAGATGGTGACTGCAGCCATGAAATTAAAAGACGCTTGCTCTTTGGAAGAAAAGTTATGACCAACCCAGACAGCATATTAAAAAGCAGAGACATTACTTTGCCGACAAAGGTCCGTCTACTCAAAGCTATGGTTTTTCCAGGGGTCATGTATGGATGTGAGAGTTGGACTATAAAGAAGGCTGACTGCCAAAGAATTGACACTTTTGAACTGTGGTGTTGGAGAAGACTCTTGAGAGTCCCTTGGCCTGCAAGGAGATCCAATTAGTCCATCCTAAAGGAATCAGTCCTAAATAGTCATTGGAAGGACTGATGCTAAAGCTGAAACTGCAATCCTTTGGCCACCTGATTCGAAGAACTGACTCACTGGAAAAGACCCTGATGCTAGGAAAGACTGAAGGCAGGAGGAGAAGGGGACGACAGAGGAGTTGGTTGGATGGCATCACCGACTCCATGGACAAGAGTTTGAGTACGCTCTGGGAGTTGGTGATGAACAGGGGGGCCTGGCATGCTGCAGTCCATGGGGTTGCAAAGAGTCGGACACGACTGAGCAACTGAACTGATTAGGTTAGAGGTTTTATTTTTTATTTTTAAAAATATTATCTTTCCATTTTTGCATGAATACTTGTGAAGATTTTTATACATATATTTATTTATTTTGGCTGTGCTGCAGGTCACGTGGGACCTTAGTTTCCTGACCAGGGATCAAACCTGTGTCCCCTGCAGTGGAAGCTCAAGGGTCCTAATCACTGGACCACAGGGGAATTCCCAAGTTAGAGTTTTTATTTTTTCATTTTATTCATTAAAAAAAGTATTTCTTTCTTTCTTTGGCTATGTTGGGACTTAGTTGCAGCACACAGGATCTCTGATCTTCCCTGGGGCACGCGGAACCTTTTTAGTGGCAATACGTGGGATCTTCAGCTGTGGCACGTGAACTCTTGGTCCTGGCACTTGGAATCTAGTTCCCTGACCAGGGGTCGAACCCAGACCTCCTGCACTGGGAGCGAGGAGCCTTAGCCACTGGACCCAGCATGGAAGTCCCCCAAATTAAGAGTAAAAAAAGTTTTTTAAGTGAAGTATAGTTGATTTACTGTATTAGCTTCAGATGTACAGTAAAGTGATTTAGTTATATCATATACATACTTTTTTTCAGATTCATTTCCATTATCGGTTATAAGATATTGAGCGTAGCCTGTGCTATACAATCAGTCCTTGCTGTTTAGAATTCAGCTTTTTGAGATTCCATATATAAGTGAGCTCACACAGCATCTGTCTATCTGTTTGATGTATTTCTCTTTCTCTTTTAAATTGAAGCATAGTTGACTTACAATGTTGCATTCATTTCACGTGTACAGCAAAGTGATTCAGTTATATACATATATAAACTTAGTTTTTAAAACATGTTTTTGAAAACGTAGGTATGGGAAGATGCTAACAGTAAATTAAACAGCAAGAATTACAAACCAATATAAATAGGAACCCACGTTTTAAAAAGCCATATGGGAAGAAAAAATGTGTTGAAAAAAAATATCAGAAAGAAATATACCAAACATTAACTGTGGTTTTCTGTAGGCAGTTAGATTACGGATAATTGACTTTCTTTTCTGGGCATGAATAACCTTTACAGTCACAGAATGAGGAGCTACTTTTAAAGGTGAAGGAGCAGTAATTGAGACCAGCATAGGCGGCAGGCCTTCCTGGTGAGGCAGGACTTGGTGCCTCGGGGGACAGGTGGCAGGAGCCCTGAGCCCTCACTTGGGGAGAGCGCCCAGCAGCCCTGCCGGGTTCTGCCATCTGCTCCCTGTGAAGGAAGCAACCCGTGAGTCAAGCTCCAAAGCCTCTGGAGCCCTCCAAAGCCTTCCCACTGTGGCAGGAGTGAATTCAGACCCGGACCACTGCCTGCAAGGCTCTCCGTGGTCAGGTCCACGGCTCCCTTCCATCCACACAGGTCGCCCAGTGAGATCCCAGCAAGCTCTCCCTCGCGCCCTGGAACCCTGCACTTTCCCACCTCAGGACCTTCGCACCTGCTGGCCCGGGTGTCTCAGATCTTCACCCCGCTGCTCCAACTTCTCGGGGGCTGCTCCTGGCACCCAATCTAAAGCAGCCCACCGCCCCGCCTCCCTTACGTGGGCTGTTTTATTTTCTGCAGGGCATTTTCTGACTTGATGGACACGATCCGTTTTTGTTTTGTTTTGTTTTGTTTTGCCGTGTTCTCCCTCACCTCCATCCCGAGTCCCATCACCTCGCCACGGGAATGCATTTTATTCACCCACAGTGGTATCTACAGCTGACGGCTGACGCCCCAGAAACACTGGGTGAAGGAAGAGTTGAGAACAGGCTCGCTCTGACCCGGGGGAGCCACCCTGGGCGGGCGGCCCCTCCTCCGGAAAACCTGCCTGATCGGCGCCTGGGGCTCCTCCCTCACACCCGGCACGGCTCGGGTCCGCCGCCCCGTCCGAGGCCCCCAGCCCTGGAATCGCCGGGCGGGCGGGCACTTACGCAGTGAGCTCCGTCACCCCGGCGGGCCGCGATCGCAGGCTCCGCTCAGGCGCAGCGTCCGGGAGGGCTTCCTGGAGGCGGCGGCCAGGGCAAGGACGGGTGGGCTTCCTGGAGGCGGCGGCCAGGGCAAGGACGGGTGGGGAGCTAGAGGCGGCCGGAGGCTGGGCGAGGCGCGGCGGCCGGAGGTCCGCTCTTGTGCGGTAACAATGCTGGCGGCGGCCCCGGCGGCCTGCGCCCCGCGCCCCTTCCCTCCGGCCCGCGCCCCGGCGTGGGAGGCACCGAGGGCGCCCCCCGCCCTCCGCGCTTACCGTCTCCGAGGCCGGCTCCGCGGTGCCCAGCGACATGGCGGCGGCGCTGCCCGATCGCCCCGGGGCGCGGCGGGCGCGGCCGTCGGGTTCTGTGGCTCCGCAGGCCACCCTGTTGCCCGCAGCCTCTCCGACGGCCCCCGCGCCCGCCGCGACCCCGCTTCCATGGCAACCGCGCCAGCCCGCCGAGCCCCGGATGTGGCGAGCGCGGCCGACTATAGGTGCGCCCGGGGACACGCTCGGGCCGACCGGCTGCGCGCCCAGAGTGTGGGGCGGAGAGCGGGGCGGAGCTGAAACCGCGCTCTAGTTCCCAGAGCTGTCATTAATAAATACTTAGGAGGTTAACGCTGAAAGGCATAGGGAGTCCACAGCCTGCTAGCTCTGAACGCCTGGCATTGAGAAAACCATCTTCCTGATCTCGGATCTTAGGCTCAAGGGTCATGATGTAAAAAAAAAAAAAAGAAAGAAAGAACGTCGCTGTCGTGTCTGACTCTTTGCAACCCCATGGACATAGTCCATGGAGTTCTCCAGGCCAGAATAACGGAGTGGGTAGCCTTTCCTTTCTCTAGGCGATCTTCCCAACCCAGGGATCAAACCCAGGTCTCTGGCACTGCAGGAGGATTTGTTACCAGCTGAGCCACAAGGGAAGCCCAAGAATACTGGAGCGGGTAGCCTATCCTGTGATGTAGTCAGAGGACCAAAAAAAAAAAAAAAAGAGCTTAGGCCCAAGGGTTATAACGCAGTCACAGGACAAGGAAAAAAAAAAAATGAGTTTACACTCGCTGTATTCAGTGTGTATAATGAAGATTTTTGGGCCCTTTGGGCTGCAAGGTTCATTTAAACTATTAGCAAGCATCATCTGCCCTTTCTCTTCCTACAGGCCTCCAAGGGCATTTACTCTGTTCCTCTGCCTTGCTGTATTTTTCCAGCCCCCTGACCTTTATTATCTACAAGAACTCCCTTTGTCTAGAATGTCAGCTCTCTGGGGCAGGGCTGTTTCACTCCCGACGGTACTGCTATCCCTTGGAACAGTGTCTGGCACACAACAGGTGATTAATCAGTAGGTATTTGGTGCCCGGCGAGTGACAGCTTCTCTGTGCTTGTGTCCTCTAATATAAAGGGAAAGAAAGAGCTGCTGTGAAGACCAGAGCACCAGAGAATTGATGCTTTTGAACTGTGGTGTTGGAGAAGACTCTTGAGTTTCTTGGCCTGCAAGGAGATCCAATCAGTCCATCCTAAAGGAAATCAGTTCTGGGTGTTCACTGGAGGGACTGATACTGAAACGCCAATACTTTGGCCAGCTGATGTGAAGAACTGACTCACTGGAAAAGCCCCTGATGCTGGGAAAGATTGAAGGCGGGAGGAGAAGGGGACGACAGAGGAGTTGGTTGGATGGCATCACCGACTCCATGGACATGAGTCTGAGTAAGCTCCGGGAGTTGGCGATGGACGGGGAGGCCTGGCGTGCTGCGATTCATGGGGTCGCAAAGATCGGACACGACTAAGCGACGGAACTGAACTGAACCGAACCGAAAGTGCTTAGAGCAGCTGCGGGTTCCAAAGTGCGCGCGGTGTGACACGGACGGAGTCCGCACAGCGGGCAGGTGGTGTGGCAGGACGATGACGCTGGTGGGGCAGGGGCAGTAAGTGCATTCTGAAGGCAGTCAGGATGAAATCCCTCTGTAAGCGGAGGGAGCTGCGCCTGCCGCGCGGCTAGCCTTCGGCTTTGCCGGCCAGCTCAGACCCGCGGGCCGGCGGCCGGCGAGGCCACGCCCCTTCCGCCGAAAGCCACGCCTTCCCGGCGCAAAGCCTGCTGGGTTCCGGCGCACACGCCTCTGCGCGCCCTGGGCGGGCGGCGGGCTGGGTGGCGGCGCGTCGCGCTCCTCCGCAGCCCGTTCCCCGCGCCTGGGCCTTGGGGGCTCTCAGAGCGGCCTCCAGGGGCGTCCTCCCCGTCCTCGCCTCCTCCAGCCCCGGCGGGTCGCGCGGCCCGGGGCGGGGCCTGCGGCGGCTGAGGGAAGCGGAGCGGGTGAGGCGCGCCCCCGGGGAGGGGTCGCGGTCGCTGCGGAGGGCCCGGCGGGGTCGAGGTTAGGGGCCAGGGCCTCCGGGCCGTAGAACCGCCTGGGGCCCAGCACCACCGCCGCCGCCGTCCTCCTTGGGGTCCACGGGGAGGGCGCCTTCCGCAAGAACGTAGCCTGGCCAGGGATGGACAGACGGACGTCCCAGGCTTGCTCTTGACCCCGGCAGACAGAGTCACTGGCCCCCCCATACCCCGGCGAGAGCCCTCCCTGACCACAGGGCCGACGGGCTCCCGGGCCCCCTCCCAGGCCAGACTCGCAGGTGCTCTTGCAGTCCCTGGAGGAGCCGGCAGTGGGCAGAGCGCCTTCCCCTCCGCACGCTGCTGGCTGCAGGGTTTTCACGCTGACCCTGGGAGGGACAGACAGGAAGACAGACCCCTCCC
Organism: Connochaetes taurinus; assembly: GCA_006408615.1. Taxonomy (NCBI): domain Eukaryota; kingdom Metazoa; phylum Chordata; class Mammalia; order Artiodactyla; family Bovidae; genus Connochaetes; species Connochaetes taurinus. Next base: position 139,947 of record SJXO01004805.1, on the reverse strand, counting down.
AGCTGGACTGAGACCCTTGCAGCTCTGACTGAGCCGGTCAGCCTCCTACACGTGGCTGGCCCCAGAGAGGCCTGCGCCCCTAGCTCTGACAGGCCTGCAGCCTAGATCAATTTCACGCTCTTTCCTCCCACCAGAATCCAGAGTTGGCTGCCTTTGAGCTCCTGAGGCCGCATGGTTTACCCCAGACTCCCATCTCCACCGCTAGACTCGAGGGCTTCAGTTGGCTCTTGACAACCTCCTATCCTACCCCAGCCGAGGCTTCACCGCAGTCCTGGCAGCTGGGAGTTTCCCTCTGAAGAGTCATCACCTGGCCTGAGGTGAAAGTCCAGGGGCCTGGTGGGGCTGGGGGCTGCCTGTGACTAGGCAGATGGGGTCTGGCCCTGCCTGACATCTCCTCTGCAGGAACCCTAGCCCCATCATGGACCCAGAGTGCGCCCGGCTCCTCCCGGCTCTCTGTGCTGTCCTGGCAGACCCCAGGCAGCCGGTGGCAGATGATACTTGTTTGGAGAAGCTGCTGGACTGGTTTAAGGCAGTCACTGAAGCAGGTAGGGTGAGGGCAGCTGCCGACTCTCCCCGGAGGCCGGAGGGTGCAGGGCTCCCCTGTGCTAGGAAGAGGCCATCTGTCTGGGGTCGTTCCTCTACATCTTAGAGAGTCCCCCTGGCTTGTCATATTTCCTCACCCACAAATTATGGTTAGGGTTAGGGTATATAGGCCTTCTTGGTGGCTCAGTAAAATGACCTGCCAATGCAGGAGACTCGGGTTCAATCCCTGGGGTCAGAAAGATCCCCTGGAGAAGGAAATGACAACCCACTCCAGTATTCTTGCCTGGAGAAGCCCATGGACAGAGGACCCTGGCGGGCTACAGTCCACGGGGTCACAAAGTCAGAAACGACTTAGTGACTAAACAACAACAGGTGTGTGTACACGCACACACACACGTGCGCACACACGTGTGCACACACACACGCGCACACACACACGGACACGTGCACACACACGTGCACACGCGCGCGCGCACACACACACACGGACACACGTGCACGCGCGCGCGCACACACACGGACACACGTGCACACGCACATGCACGCACACGGACACGTGCACACGCACACGCGCGCGCACACACACGGACACACGTGCACATGCACGCACAC
>SJXO01004805.1:103952-138730 GCA_006408615.1 Connochaetes taurinus | reverse complement strand
ACACACGTGCACACGCACATGCACGCACACACGGACACGTGCACACGCACACGCGCGCACACACACGGACACACGTGCACATGCACGCACACACGGACAGGCGTGCGCGCACACACGCACACACACACACTCTTTGAGAGTGTTTTCCATTATAGTTTATTACAAAATGTTGAGCATAATTCCCTGTGCTTTACAGTAGACCCTTGTTTATTTTAAATGTAGCAGTTTGTATCTGCTAATCTCAAACTTCTGATTTATCCCCCCACCTTCCCCTTTGGGAACCATACGTTTGCTTTCTTTGTCTATGAATCTGTTTCTCTTTTTCTGATAAGTTGACTTGCATCATTTTTTAAGATGCCGCATGTAGGTGACAGCAGACGGCACTGTCTGACTGGCTTCGCTTGGGACAGGAGGCTCTCGGTCCATCCACGGGGCTGCCGGTGGCCTTGTCTCGCTCCTTATGTGCCTGAGTCAGTCCATTGTGTATGTGTGATGGGACCACACCTTCCTCATCCACTCACCTGTTGGGGGACGTTTAGGTTGCTTCCATGTCTTGGCTGTTGTGAGCAGCGCTGCTCTGGTGTGTAGACACTTCAGGTGCTGTGTCTGGAGAAGAATGCCTGTTCCCTGTGTGTCTTGCTGCAGTACTCTCTGTTTAAGAGAAAATTACCCACTGGAGAGGCGAAGGTTTTTTGCTGCTCTAATTTGCGTCTTTTTTTCATAATCAGCAGGACAGAACGTCTTTTCGGGTCTGCTGGCCATTTGTTTTTCCTGTCCAAGTCCCTTGTCTGTTGTCGAGGTGTTGTTGAATTAGAGTAATGAGTCCTTTGAAGCAGTTGTTGCAGATACTTCTCCCGGTTGGACTACTGAGTCTAACAGCCTGAGAGAGGGGGTCTGGGAGTTGCCAGAAGGACGGTCCCTTTTGGAGGCACGCACGGCGCCCTGGTGACGTGCGTCCCGGCTGGGCCTGTCCCCAGGCTCCAGTCTCCTATTACTGCAGGAACACCCCTGCCTGGTAGAGCTGCTGTTCCACGTGCTGAAACCCCGGGATCTGAGTTCCAGAATCCTGTCCTTCGCACTCCGCCTCGCAGGGATCTTTGCAGCCCAGGAGAACTGCTTCCAGTTCCTCCAGGTGAGCCTGGGCCTCCCACCTGCGTGACCCACCTTCCCCTGCAGGTGCACAGCGACGGTGGCTGTCGTGGCCCCTGAGTCTCTGAGACTCGCTTCGCCCCCGTACCTTGGCATGTTCCACAGGGTTTTTATTCCTGGGTGTAGTCCTCCTTTGAAAAACTCACCAGGAACGGATTAGGGTGGAGAGTGAACGTTTTGGAATCAGACAGAGCTGGGGTTGGGCCTCTGCACCCTTCGTGGGTGCCCCTCAGTTCAGCAGTGCAAGCTCCTATGGCCCCGCCCACCCCAGCTAACGGTGGGGCAGCCTTTCCAGGGTGTTCCACACTGAAGCCTGTTATAGGAAATGACTTCATGTCTGATCATCCTTCCGTACATACCTCAGCGTTTCCAGAATCACGTTCGGGTTATCCTGAGAGCCCTGGCCAGTTCGCAGGTCAGGAGCCATCACCTCTGTCTCCGGGTGAGGAGACAGCGAAGGCTCAGTAGAGGGACCCCACAGCGGACCGTGAAAAGTCTGGCTGCTGGCGTGGTCTGTCACCCCATCTGCCTCCCTGGAAACAGGTCCTCAGTCCCAGTCACATGGGTTTTCCCAGCTTCTCTGACTTCCTGGGTGCTCCCTGGTTCCCTCCTTTTCCTTCCTGCAGCCAACTGTGGCTGTGGAAGCTTAGCAGGCCACAGGCTGCCCTTCTGTCTGGTGGCTGGTCCCTGCATAGGGGGACAAGGGACACGGCAGGTTTGGGCCCTGTGTCGCAGGGGCAGCTTGCCCTGGGCCCTGAGCCCCTGGCACTGGCTTGGGCTCCTGTTCCCTTTTTGGCTTCCCTTTCACAGAACCCCAGGGCTGCTTGTCAGTGAGATGCTCAGCATGGGCCCCGTCTGGGCAGGGGGCATGCGGACAGATGACATGAGGCTGGGGGCTGAGCCTTTGTGCCCTCCCACTGGCTACAGGCTGCCCCCAGGAGGGCTGTAACTTTGGGGGGGCCATTTAGATGACGGGTGATCCCACAGAGGGCCTCCCTTTGGGCTGCCACCAGCAGCGGTGCCCCGTAAGGCCATCGTGGGGTCAGACTCATCCTCCAGTGATTGGAAGAACATCTTCTCGGCCCGGGGATCCCGCACCCGGAGTCTGAGATGACTAGAGGCACCCTGTCCCTCGAGGGTGGGGCCAGCATTTTATTGTCAAGATAGGCAAGGCTCTGAGCAAGTCACGGCCCCAGGGAGGGGCTCTGGGGGAAAGAGGCAGCCCCCGAGTTCCCACTCACTGTACTGGGCCCTGTGGGGAACAGGAGCCTCGGGCATGTGGCAGGGGTCAGGGCGGTGCGCTGTTGTGCCGCAGGTGGACACCCGTGCGCGGACGGGCACTGAGTGGGGAGCCGGGCACTGCCCGCTGCGGGCGGGGGGCAGCGGGCTTGCAGCTGGGTCGGAAGGGCTTTGTGCAGGTGTATGTGCAGGGCAGGCCTGACACACGGGGTGTGCTGGGGAGTCTGGGGTGAGGGACATCTGGAGGAGGGCACGTGCCCCGTGTGCCAAGAGCAGAGCCCGAGGGGCTGTGGAGACCTGCGGGTGTCTTTGGGCACAGGATGTCATGGTCAGAGGGGTCGTTTGGCGTTTTGGCTGGTGTTTGCTGTGGGAGGGGTTTCTGGAGCGAACTGTGACAGGGTCGGAGCCTGAGCGTGACACCCAGCCCTTCCTTCCCAAGTTCTCTTCCCTGGGAGGCAGAGCCAGACTCACTTGGCTCATTCCTCCTTCACTTCCAGCAGGGGGAGCTGCTGCCCGGGCTCTTCGGGGAACCGGGCCCCCTTGGGGCAGCGGCCTGGGCAGCCCCCTCTGTGCGCAGTGGCTGGATCCAGGGCCTGCACTCCCTGGCGCAGCACCCCAGTGCCTTGCGTTTCCTTGCCGACTCGGGTGAGTGCCCCGCCCGCCCCGCCGGTGCCTTTGCCCTCCCCATCCCTGTGTGAGCTCGCTGGGTTCTTCTGAATGGGAGAGCAGCCGTGGTGTCACAGGGCTGTTGAGAGGAACACTCGGGGTGGCCAAGTGTTGGGCCCCTCCAGGCTGTGCCATGAGCTCTGGTTTGTAGGTCAGACTCAGCAGCTGGGGTGGCTTTGAGACCGGTTAGAAGGCTCCAAAGTGGCAAGGGTTCTCAAACCCCCACCCTGTGAACCCCCAGCTGGTTCCAGCCTCTGAGCGGGGGGAGGCTGGGCCTCTCACCCTGCCTCCCCAGCGGGTGGGATTCAGGCTCTGAAGCCCCTCGGTGTCTCCAGTGTCCCTGCTGCCCCGTGACGCTGTCCCAGCTGAACCCTGTCTCTCCCCCCTCGCCCCGTTGTCCCCCCCCAGGTGCTGTTGACACCATCTTCTCCCTGCAGGGAGATCCCAGCCTGTTTGTGGCCTCTGCTGCCGGGCAGCTCCTGGTGCGTGTCCTGGACTTGGCCCTGCGGGGGCCCGCTGAGGGGCATGTCTGCCCGCAGGCCTGGGCCTGGCCGGCCTGTGCCCAGAAGATCCTGGGTCACCTTGAAGACTGCCTGCGCGCCGAGGCCGCCCCGCGGGTCACGCAGGCCCTGCACGTCCTGACCACCGCGTTCGGGCACTGCCACGGCCTCTGGACGCAGGGCCTTTGGGCGCAGCTGAGCCCCCTCGTGGCCCGCCTGCTCGAGGAGGACCCGGTGCCGGCCCCCCACGCGCTCGTGGATCTCCTCCTCAGCGTGGCCCGGTCAGGCCCCCGGCGCAGTTGCCGGGCGGGGGGAGGGGGTGCTGCTCGTTTCCTTCGAGGTCTCAGGGAGGCCATCACACCCAGTGCCGCGGCTCGTTGGCTCCTCAAGAAGGCTGCCTCGAGTCAGGGGAACCCCTCAGGGGGTCTGAAAGCCCACACACTGGGAACGACCTCCGGTCTTGGGTTGGGCACGCCCAGCACCACGGGCACAGCTGCCCACTGGGCATGGTGTGGGCTGGTCGGAGGAGTAACGCTGGCTTCTGGGGCCTCCTCTGCAGCTCCTCTGTGCTGAGCTCTGACCCTGGCCTGTGGGAGACCGCAGCACAGACCCTCAGCCGCCTGAGCCCCACGCAGGCAGGGCCTCTGGCCGCGGGGATCCTGAAACTGCAGGACTGGTAAGGGCCAGGGTTCACGTTGTGCAGGGCAGGCAGTGGGGTCAAGGACCTCCCAGGACCCCTGCCCCTGGTGGCGTGCCAGTCAGGAGGCTACAGGGTCGCTGTCTCCCGGTCCCCAGCTCTGACCCCTTGCCCCAGCCTCGCTGGAGGTGTTAGAGGGGCAGCCAGGGTGCCCGGGGCAGGCAGCCTCACCCTGTCCTGTCTGCAGTCCCCAGGCGCTGAGGACCCAGGCCTTCGGCATCCTCCTCCAGCCCCTGGCCCATGTCCTGGAAGCCACTACTCAGGCCCCCGGAACGCCACGTAGGCTGTTGGGGAAGGGCGGGCGGGTGCAGGGAGGCAGAACCCTGGGGTCCTGAGAGTGTCCCTGGGGCCGGGGCAGGCTGGTGGGCATTGAGGTACCTGGCTCGCCTCCCCAGCCAAGAGTGAAGCTGGCAGGGCTGTGGGCTATTGTCTCGGCAGTGACTGGCTCGCGTGCCACTAGGAGCTCGTAGGGCAGCATCCCCCTCCTCGACCCCGTGGCGTCGTCGAGGGAGGCCCCAGAGTTGCCAACCCTGCAGTTGGTGGTGGTTTCTGAGGCCTTGGCCGTGTGGACCATTCCTGACCGCATCGGGCGCCTGGGCCTGGCACTCGTCCTCCCAGACCAACTGTTCTGTGATGGAAAAGCGGGTCTCCTCTGCCACAGCTTGTCTTGCTTCAGCTGCATGGCGGTTTGGGGGTTAGACACAGGGAGCCCGCTGTGCCCAGTAGCCCCACGTCAAGGGAGAGAGGGGCCTTCTGACCAGCAGAAGCCAGCCCCTGCACGGCTGCCAGGATAGCGGGACTCCACTCGAGAGCCCTGCAGACAGGTTCAGACTATGTCACCCGGCATGGCCACTGCTCAGAGCTGCCCGCCCGGTCTCTGGTGGGAATCAGTGACCAGCGGCCTCGCAGGAGGTGCCCACTCACCAGGAGTGTGTTCCCCCCCAGGCTTGCTGGAGGGGCCCGCAGGCGACCTGATGGCCGTGGACACGCTCCCGCCCTCCAAATCGGCGTGCGTGGGTCTCCTGTGCAGTGCCCTGGCCCACCTGGAGCTGCTGCAGCCCCTGGTAGGTGTGGCCCGGCCCGCGTCTAGCCTGGCAGCAGGACCTGTGGCTGGCACTGATGCTCCCTCCCCACCCCAGCCCCAGCGCCCCTCGCCCTGGCCCCAGGCGCCCCTGCTTGCAGCTGCGGTGACGATACTGCGATTCGGCAATGGCTCAGCAGCCCCCAGCTCCGAGGCAGGCGGCCGCCTGTGCGCGATGCTGGTGGGCTGTGTCCGCGTCCAGCGAGCTGCCCTGGATTTCCTGGGGGTCCTGTCTCAGGGATTGGGTGAGTGAGAATGTGTTCTCTTGCACAGCTCGGGCATCGCTCAGCGGCGTCCCGGGACTGCTATCCTCTCCTGTCTCCTTCTGGGAGGGGCCGGGATTCAGCTGCCTTCTGTGCCCCTGTTCTTCATGGGCTGACACCTCTGGGCGGGGGAGGCCCCAGGGCGGCAGGCTGGGCGCTTCACCATCCACGTCTGTCACAGGCCCCCAGGAGTTGGTGACGCAGGTGTTTGCCATCCTGCTGGAGTACCTCGTGAGCCCCGACTCCAGCCCCACGGTATGGGTAGGGCGGGCAGGGGTGGGCAGGCAGCTGCTTGGGGCTTGGCCGGGCTCGGGGCTGGTGGAGATTGAGGGAGGGGCCGCGGGAAGCAGGGAGAGGGTCCAGTATTCCCAGGAATTCTCTTTGAGAGACAGAGACTGGAATCGGGTGGGCCTAACGCGTGGGGCCAAGTCCCCTGAGGCTCCCTGCCAGCCCCCCTGTTCTCGCAGCCCCAGAGCTGCTGTGCTGTGAGGCGCGGGGTCAGTGGCTCACGCCCTGAGCAGGTGGCGGGGTTGGGGGGTTAGGTGGCAGGCCTTCAGGAAAAGGCCCTGGTGTTCCCGTCTGACCCGGGAACCTGGGGTCCCGAGGAGAGCCGCCCTCCTCTTCTCTGTCTTGAGACTGGAATCGGGTGGGCCTAACGCGTGGGGCCAAGTCCCCTGAGGCTCCCTGCCAGCCCCCCTGTTCTCGCAGCCCCAGAGCTGCTGTGCTGTGAGGCGCGGGGTCAGTGGCTCACGCCCTGAGCAGGTGGCGGGGTTGGGGGGTTAGGTGGCAGGCCTTCAGGAAAAGGCCCTGGTGTTCCCGTCTGACCCGGGAACCTGGGGTCCCGAGGAGAGCCGCCCTCCTCTTCTCTGTCTCGTGTTGATGCCCGTCTGCCTCCTCCAGAGGCTCTGGCCTCACAGAAGCTGGGCCCAGGTCCCCTCTCCCGCCTCACGCCGTCCCCATCGCACAACCCAGGGCCAGACGGGTGCGGAGGGCACTGGGCGGGGCGGGGGCCGGCTCACCCCTACCTGCCCTGCCGCCCCAGGTTCTGAAGAAGGCCTTCCAGGCCACACTCCGCTGGCTCCTGAGCTCAGCCACACCTCCCGGCTGCTGTGACCTGGAGCCCTACGTCCAGCTGGTCCTCGGAGGTAATGGACTACAGGCGGGGGGCCGGGGCGGGCCCCCCTGAGCTGCCCCTCCATCCCAGAGCTGCTCGCCGTGCTGCAGAAGCGCCTGTGCAGCCCCTGCTGGGAGGTGAGGGACTCGGGCCTCGAGTTCCTGACCCAGATGGCCAGACGCTGGGGAGGTGAGCACAGGGTTTGGGGCTGGCCTGGCCTTGGCACCGCCCCCAGGCCGCGGGAACTTGGGCCCTCTTGGCTGCCTTTGGGGGAGTGAGGCGGGGCCGTGGACTCAGCGCTTGGTCACCGCTGCTCGTGGCTGCTTGGACCCGCAGGGCAGGGCGGCTTCAGACAGGCGCTGCTAGCCTCGGAGGTGCCCGAGCTCACCAGGCAGCTCCTGCAAGACCCTGAGAGCTACGTCCGGGCAAGCGCAGTGGCCGCCGTGGGGCAGCTGTCCAGCTGGGGGCTGCTCGCCGCCCCCTCCAGCCCTGAGCACCCAGCCGTCCCGCAGGTAGGACACGGTGGACCCCACAGCCACGCAGCCTACCCCTAGCCGGCATCCTGATGGCCAGGGTGAAGCGGGTCTGCCACGGGTGTGGGCAGGGCCTGGAGTCTCCCGCTCGGCCTCCTACACCCCCGTCACTTGGACCTGGTCACCCCCATTTGACAGATAAGCAAGTGGGGGGCCAGGGGCACGTGGCCTGAAGGAGGCAGAGCAGGCCGAGCCCCGGCACTCATGCGGGGTCCCTTGGGGGTCCGCCCTGCCGCCCCGTGCCCAGCCCCCACCCACCCTCCTCGCACTCTGTCTTCCAGAAGACCCCACTCGAGGAGCTTCTGCTCGTCCTGACCACGGACTCAGAGGGGTTCCCCCGGCGGGCCGTCATGCGGGTCTTCACCGAGTGGCTGCGGGACGGCTACGCGGACGTGGCTGAGGACCCGGAGCGGTCTGTGGCCCCAGTGCTGCAGGCGGCGAGCAGGGACCTGGACTGGGAGGTGCGCGTCCAGGGCCTGGAGCTGGCGCTGGTGTTCCTGGAGCAGCTGCTGGGCCCCCGCAGCCCCTCCACGGCGGCCTCGCCCGGCGCACTGACCCAGGCCCTGCAGGCCCTCTGCCGGGTCCAGCTCTTCGAGTTCGCCTTCCGGTCCTTGTTTGACTGTGACCGCCCCGTGGCCCAGAAGTCCTGTGACCTCCTCCTCTTCCTGAAGGCCAAGGCCACTCCCTCTGGCAGCCAGCAGGAGGTGGGGGACGGTCCCAACGTGGCCTCCGTGGAGGCCGCCCTGCGGAGGTGGCGGGCCGGTGAACAAGGTCAGCCCCTGGGGGAGCTGGCGCCCGAGGCCGTCCTGGCTGTGCTGAGGTCCATGGACCTGGAGGCCCTTCGAGACACCCTGGCCGAGAGCAGTGACCACGTGGAGAGGAGCCCCCAGTCCCTCCTGCAGGACATGCTGGCCACCGTGGGCGTCCTGGGGGACAACGAGGCCGACTGCTACTGACCAGCTGAGCGGCGCCTCCCCGGGACCCTGCGGCCCCACAACCCTCCCTCGGGCGCTGCCCTCCCGGGGACACTGCTACAGCCCACGGCCCTCCCTCGGGCCCTGCCCTCCCTGGGACCCTGCTACGGCCCACAGCCCTCCCTCGGGCCCTGCCCTCCCCGGGACCCTGCTGGGGCTCCACGACCTTCCCTCGGGCGCTGCCCTCCCCGGGACCCTGCTACGGCCCACAGCCCTCCCTCGGGCCCTGCCCTCCCTGGGACCCTGCTGGGGCTCCACGACCTTCCCTCGGGCGCTGCCCTCTCCGGGACACTGCTACAGCCCACGGCCCTCCCTCGGGCCCTGCCCTCCCTGGGACCCTGCTACAGCCCACAGCCCTCCCTCGGGCCCTGCCCTCCCCGGGACCCTGCTGGGGCTCCACGACCTTCCCTCGGGCGCTGCCCTCCCCGGGACCCTGCTACGGCCCACAGCCCTCCCTCGGGCCCTGCCCTCCCTGGGACCCTGCTGGGGCTCCACGACCTTCCCTCGGGCGCTGCCCTCCCCGGGACCCTGCTACGGCCCACAGCCCTCCCTCGGGCCCTGCCCTCCCTGGGACCCTGCTGGGGCTCCACGACCTTCCCTCGGGCGCTGCCCTCCCCGGGACCCTGCTACGGCCCACAGCCCTCCCTCGGGCCCTGCCCTCCCTGGGACCCTGCTGGGGCTCCACGACCTTCCCTCGGGCGCTGCCCTCCCCGGGACCCTGCTACGGCCCACAGCCCTCCCTCGGGCCCTGCCCTCCCTGGGACCCTGCTGGGGCTCCACGACCTTCCCTCGGGCGCTGCCCTCCCCGGGACCCTGCTACGGCCCACAGCCCTCCCTCGGGCCCTGCCCTCCCTGGGACCCTGCTGGGGCTCCACGACCTTCCCTCGGGCGCTGCCCTCCCCGGGACCCTGCTACGGCCCACAGCCCTCCCTCGGGCCCTGCCCTCCCTGGGACCCTGCTGGGGCTCCACGACCTTCCCTCGGGCGCTGCCCTCCCCGGGACCCTGCTACGGCCCACAGCCCTCCCTCGGGCCCTGCCCTCCCTGGGACCCTGCTGGGGCTCCACGACCTTCCCTCGGGCGCTGCCCTCTCCGGGACACTGCTACAGCCCACGGCCCTCCCTCGGGCCCTGCCCTCCCTGGGACCCTGCTACAGCCCACCGCCCTCCCTCGGGCCCTCCCCTCCCCGGGACCCTGCTGGGGCCCCACGACCCTCCCTCGGGCACTGCCCTCCCAGGGGCCCTGGTCTGGCCGGGTGCCCAGGGGACCCTCCAGGGGATCCAGGACCAGGCGAGCTCAGCAAGGTCAAGGAGTCCCATTTTGATGTATTGTTGAGGAAATGGCTCATTTTCTACTCTAAATAAATTTGTCTTGTGACCATGCCAGTGGGTCACACGACTCTGAGATGGCCCAAGGGTAGCTCAGGCCCCATGGGGCTCAGAGACACAGGTGGGGAGGGCCCTCTGCACGGGGGCCATGTGCTTAGACCCCACCATGCCCCAGGGACACCCAGGGTCAGAGCCAGCAGCTCAGGCTGGAGAGTGTGGCCTCGGCCTCTGGGCCCTGAGGCTAGTGACCCCAGGCTCAACCAGGCCAGACTTTCAGTCTCCGAATTCCCCAACCTTGTAGCAGTTCAGCGCTCACTGGCCAGGCAATGGAGTCACTCATGACATCAGCCGAGTCTAGCTCCGGGCTGGTCCTCGGGCCTGGGCAGAAGGTAATGCAGCCCAGCTCTGCCGCCTCTCGGCTGTGTGGGCCTGGGTGAAATGGGGATTTTACTGTCTGCCTCCCGGAGGTGAGTCTCAGTGTTCAAAAGCACACTGCGCAGTCGAGAAATCTCAAGAGAAACTTAGAAATATTTTTAACTGAATGAAAATGGTATTATAGCTTATCAAAATTTATGGACTGCAGCGAAGCAGTGCTCAGAGGGCTATTTATAGCATTGAATGCATGGATGAGAAAAGAAAGATCTAAGATCAATAAACTAAGCTTCTACCTTAGGAAGCCATGAAAGAACAAATTCAACCCAAAGTAAGGACAGGAAAAGAAATAATAAAAGAGCAGAAATCAAGGAAAATAGGAAATTAATAGAGGAAGTCATGAAACCAACAACTGGTTCTTAGAAGAAATCAAGAAAGTCAGTAGGCCTCAAGTCAATCTTCCCTGGTAAAGAGCCCGCCCGCCAGTGCAGGCGATCAGGGTTTGACTGGATCGGGAAGATTCCCTGGTGAAGGAAGTGCAACCCACTCCAGAATTCTTGCCTGGGAAATCCCATGGACTGAGGAGCCTGGCAGGCTGCAGTCTATGGTGTCCCAAAAGAGTCAGACACAACTTAGCGACTAAACAGCGAAGGCCTCTAGCTAGGCTAAGAAAAAAAAAAGACAAATTACTAGTATTAGAAGTAAAAGCGTGGGCTTCCCTGGTGGTTCAGTGGCTTAAGAATCTGCCTTGCAATGCAAAGGACAAGGGTTCTAATCCCTGGTCAGGAAAGATCCCGCATGCCACGCGGCCTGTGCGCCCTGGAGCCCCTGCTCCACGCCGAGAGAAGCCCCAGACTGCGGCAGGGGCTGGGAAGTCGCCGCAGTGACGGCCTAGTGGGCGAGGAAGCAGTGGAAACAGTGAGAGACTTCATCCTGGGCTCCACAATCCCTGCAGATGGTGACTGCAGCCATGGAATTAAAAGGCGCTCGCTCCTGGGAAGGAAAGCGACGACCAACCTAGACAGCATATGCAAAAGCGCAGAGACACCGCTTTGCCGACAAAGGTCCATCTAGTTAAAGCTGTGGTTTTTCCAGGAGTCATGTATGGATGTGAGAGTTGGACTATAAAGAAAGCGAGCACCAAAGAATTGATGCTTTTGAACTGTAGTGTTGAAGAAGACTCTTGAGAGTCCCTTGGACTGCAAGGAGATCCAACCAGTCCATCCTAAAGGAAATCAGTCCTGAATATTCATTGGAAGGACTGATGCTGAAGCTGAAACTCCAATCTTTCGGCCACCTGATGGGAAGAATTGACTCACTGGAAAAGACCCAGGTGCTGGGAAAGATTGAAGGCAGGAGGAGAATGGGACCACAGAGGATGAGATGGTTGGATGGCATCACCGACTCAATGGACATGAGTTTGAGTAAGTTCTGGGAGTTGGTGATGGACAGGGAGGCCTGGCGTGCTGCAGTCCATGGGTCACAAAGAGTCGGACACGACTGAGCAACTGAACTGAACTTAGCTGAGGCATAGTTACCCAGGAAGTAATGTTTGCAAACAGGTGTCCAGGGGGAAGGAAACAGGAAGCTCTGCTCCAGCCAGGCTCTGTGGCCATGCCCACCTGCTCCTACACATCGCAGGGCCTGGGCGGCTCAGCCCGCCTCTCTGAAGTGCTGTGGGCTCCCAGGAGGTAGCAGTGGTCCTCTCCACCACCAGGCTCGGGCACAGAGTGGGTCCGTGGACAGTCCACATGCTCTGGCCTGTACTGATTGCCTGAGGCCCTTGGAAGAGGGTGTGTCTGTTAGCTACTGCTGTGTAACAAGCAGTCTCAGGCCAGTGACTTAAAACCATGTTTTGTTGTTTCTGAAGGGTCGCAAGGCCAGCCTGGCAGACTGCTGCTCTGGGCTCGCTCTGTGGCGGGTTGGGGGGGTGGTAGTCTCAGCTAGGAGGCCCCGTGTCCCCCCGCCTTGCTGCAGACCAGCCCAGGCTTGTTCTTGTGCGACCGCGGGAGCCCACGGGAGAGCAGGCAGCAGCCCGCCATCCGCGGCTGAGCCCTGGCGTGGTGCCACTGTCGCCTTGGGCCCCTCCTCCTCAGGCTGCGGCACAGAGGGTGGGGCTCATTAGGGGCGCAGAGTCAGGGCCGCCTTGGGCCCCTCCTCCTCAGGCTGCGGCACAGAGGGTGGGGCTCAGGCAGGGGCGCAGAGTCACGGTCGCCTTGGGCCCCCCCTCCTCAGGCTGCGGCACAGAGGGTGGGGCTCATTAGGGGCGCAGAGTCACGGCCGCCTTGGGCCCCTCCTCCTCAGGCTGCGGCACAGAGGGTGGGGCTCATTAGGGGCGCAGAGTCACGGCCGCCTGGGCCCCTCCTCCTCAGGCTGCGGCACAGAGGGTGGGGCTCATTAGGGGCGCAGAGTCACGGTCGCTTTTGCGTTTGGTCTCGCAGCATGTGGGCGGGCGGGGAGCATGGCTTCCTTGCCCCAGGTAAGCAGAGGGTGAGTGGCCAGGCCTCGATGCTCAGGGACCACTGACCTGTGGGATGGGCCTTCAGCCACATGCTGGGATAACAGTCTAGCCTCACCGCAAGCTTCAGTGAGCCAGGCCTGTGCCTCAGGCGACTGTGCAGCCAGCATACAGGGTTTGTTGAATGACTGAGTGACCTCCTCCCTGGAGCATGTAGCCCAGAAGTTCCAGAGCCGCCTCCTCAGGTGCCAGCCTCATACAGGCTGGGGCAGGGGTGGTATCTCCACTTTGGGGAGCACCCCCCCTTGCCTGCCGGTGGAGCTGGTGGATGCAGAGACCTCGAGGCTTGTCCCCTCCATGGAGGCCATCTTCCCCGCTCCCAGCCGAGCTGAGATGTGTCGCCATGGAAACTGCTTGGCAAACACGCCGGAGGCAGAGGCGGCAAACAGCAGCTCAGGCGCCTGTCGGAGTGAGGGTGGCGGGGACGGCGTGAGCAAGCATGCTCGGCTGTGTGTGTGCCCATGTGTGCACAGCGTGAGGGCCCTGTGTGTGGAGGGGCATGTGTGCAGCACGCTGAGAGTGAGTGCAAGCATGCATGCGCGTGCATGTGTGTGCCTGGAGGCCAGCATGTCCGTGTGGACGTGCTCGGAGAGCCGTGTGCGGCAGGGACGTGGGGTGTGTACAGGGGTGTGCATGCCAGGCTGTGATGTGTGGCCGTGCGCCCACCTGGGCTGAGCGCTCACTATGGGCTGGGCGTTGCACTAGCCGCTCAGGGAACACACAACCCCCAGCGTGCTCTCGCAGCCGGAGACTGACCAGGTAATTGTGTGTTGGTGGCATCTCCCTGCGAGGGGGAGGGGGCGGGGCTGCAGGCAGAGACCCGGAAGTGAGACCAGGCGGGAGAGGGGGCCGTGGCGGACGGGCGGCAGCTAGGAGTGGCTGCCTGGCTCCGTGGCACCCCACCAGGCTGGGGCTCACCCTGACTTGGGATTCCCTGCCGAGGTTGCAGGGGCTGGGTACCTTCTAGGCTGAGGGACCCCAGAGGGAGAAAGAGGATGGTGTCTGGGTCAGACAGAGCCGGCAAGCCTGGGACATGGCAGGCAGGGTGGCCAGGACCCTCATGGCTCGTGGGGAAGGCTGGGCTTCGTCCTTAGATTCGGGGAGTCCTTGAAAGGCTCTGTGACCACGTGGCCTCATCTGGCTCTGGGAGTGTGGTTGGATGGGCCGTGGGAGGCCTGGCCTAGGGCTGGGGGCCGTCGAGGGGTGTCTCGGGGGCCAACCAGATGCAGCCTGGCCTCCTCAGGCTGCCTCTGCCTTCACCTGGGACCCTCCCCTCATTGCCTTCCCCAACCACCCCCACTCCTCCTGTGCCTGCCTGGAGAAGCTTCTGGACCGTGGGCTCTGAGTACTCAAACTGGCCACAAAGCTGGGACCCCCTCAGACAGGGCTCGGTGTGGCCAGGGCCCGGGTCCTCACAGGCCTGGCCAGGGAGCCCACGGCCTCAAGATCTTCTACTGGACGCTGGGCCTCCTGGCTCTCCGTGTGGGGCAGGGGGGCTCAGGTCATCTGTGGGGTGAGGACACCCCAAATCCCAGGGAGATGGCCTCAGGTGGGGTCCCCGGCCAGATCCCTACACCCTGAGCCCCCTGTGTCCACCAAACACATGCTGGGCCGCTTGCACTGGGCCAGGGTCTCAGGTCAGAAACCATCAGAGCGTGTGAGGATGGCATTCCTCTCCGCGATGCCCACGTCCCGGCTGCTCCATCAACCCTTATGACCACCCAGGTGGGGGTTGGATGGCCTACGTACTACGGTGAGGACCCGGGTGGGGCGGAGGGGAGGCCACTGTCTGCCTGGAGTCAGCCCTGTCACTGCTGAGCAGGTTGCGGCCTTGGTCCTGGGAACCCCCACACCTGCCCTGCCCTGGGCACCTGGGGACGGAGCTGTCATCGTTGGGGACCCAACGCAGGGGCCGAGCTTCCCCAGAGCCTGCACAGGTGACATTCAGACCCAAGGGGAACATCGCCCGGTGCCCAGAGTCCAGACTGGCCTGCGGGGACCATGTCATCAGGAGGGGGGCCGCTTCCGAGGGAGCGCACGTGCCCTGCGAGAGCCGCCGAGCCCTGCCTCTTCTCTGTTTCTGTGGGATGCCTCTGGCCCCCCGCCCGCAGGGACCACCGCTGGGCAAGGATGGGGGGTTGGGGGGCAAGAGGCCCAGGAGGAGAGACAGACGCAGAGGCGGGAGTCTGCCCTCTGGAGGCCAAGGATGCCCGTGCTCCTCCCCAGCCTCTGCTGAGCCTGTGGATGCCGGGGAGGGACCCCTGCTGCCACCAGGAGGCGGGGGCACTGGTGTGTGTATATGTCTGGGTGTGTATGTGTATGCATTTGTGTATTTGTGAGTGTGTATATGTGTCTATGCGTATGTGTCTGTATATGTGAGTATCTGTGTGTGCGTGAGTGTATATGTCTGTGTGTGTGCGTGTACATGTGTATGCATGTGTGTCTATGTCTGTGTATATGTCTGTGTCTGTATGCATGTGTGTGAGTGTGTATGTCTATGTGTGTGTGTGTGTATGTGAGTGTGTGTATGTTTGGGTATATGTGTGTATTTGTATGTGAGTGCGTATGTCTATGTGTATGTGTGTATCGTGTGTATGTGTGTGCATATGTCTCTGTGTGTGTATATGTCTATGTGTGTGAGTGTGTATCTAGGTACAAGTGTGAGTGTGTGTATGTGTGTGAGCGTGTATCTGCATGTATACATGTGTGTATGTGTGTGTGTGTATGGGTCTGTGTGTATGTGTATGAGTGTGTGTGTGTGAGTCTGTGTATGTGTGTATGTCTATGTGTGTATCTGTATGTATGCATGTGTGTGTGCATGTCTATGTGTGAGTGTNTGTGTGTGTATGTTTGGGTATATGTGTGTATTTGTGAGTGTGTATGTCTATGTGTATGTGTGTATCATGTGTGTATGCATGTGTATATGTCTCTGTGTGTGTATATGTCTATGTGTGTGAGTGTGTATCTAGGTACAAGTGTGAGTGTGTGTATGTGTGTGAGCGTGTATCTGCATGTATACATGTGTGTATGTGTGTAAGTGTGTGTATGGGTCTGTGTGTATGTGTATGAGTGTGTATGTGTGTGTGAGTGTATATGTGTATGAGTGTGCATGTGTGTGTATGTGTGCAAGTGTGTATGGATCTATGTGTGTGTGTGTGTATGTGTGTATGTGTGTGTGTGTATGGATCTGTGTCTATGTGTGTGTGTATGTGTATGTGTGAGTGTATATGAGTCTGTGTGTGTGTGTGTGTGTGTGTGTGTGTGTGTGTATGTCTATGTGTGTGTATCTGTATGTATGCATGTGTGTGTGAGTATGTGTGCGAGTGTGTATGGATCTGTGTCTATGTGTCTGTATGTGAGTGTGTATGTGGAGTCTGTGTGTGTGTGTATGTGTGTATGTCTATGTGTGTGTATCTGTATGTATGCGTGTGTGTGTGTGTGTGTATGTGTGAGTGTGCCTCTGTATGTATAAGTGTGAGTGTGTGTGTGTGTATGTGAGTGTGTGTATGTTTGGGTATGTGTATTTGTATGTGAGTGTGTATGTCTATGTGTCTTGCCACTGGGTTTATTTACTTTCGTATGTTTAAACTTGTGTCTTTTAAAACAGCTTTATCGAAGTGTAGTTGATTTGTAGTGTTCTAATTTCTGCTGTGCAGCAGAGTGAGTCAGTTATACATATAAATCCTTTTTCCCATGCTCTCCCATCATGGTATCAGAATATTGAACAGAGTTCCCCGGGCTATACGAGAGGACCCGGTCTGCCATCCTGTTTATGACAGCTGGCACCCGCTGAGCCCGGGCCCCCAATCCCTGCCTCCCGCACGCCCACTTGGCCCCACAAGTCTAGTCTCTGTGTTTGTGAGTCTGCTTTTGTTTCGTAGATAAGTTCACTCGGGCCGCATCTTAGAGTCCACGTAGAAGCGGCACCCGCGGTGCTTGCCCTCCTCTTTCTGACTTGCTTCCCTTAGTGCGGTCGTCTCTGGTTGCGTCCCTCTTGCTGGAGATGGCCCTGTTCCGCTCTTTCTCACGCCTGAGTGGCGCTCCACTGTGCACGGCTGCGTCCACTCCTCTGTCGACGGGCGCTTAGGCTGTCTCCCTGTTTTGTCTGTTGTGAATCTGCTGCTGTGCACGTAGGGCTGCGTGTATTTTTTTGGATTAGAGTTTGGTCTGGATCTATATCCAGGAGTGGGACTGATGGCTCATGTGGCAACTTTTCATTTTTGGGGGTGGAAAGTGAAAGCTTTAGCTGCTCTGTTGTGTCGACTCTTCGAGACCCCATGGACTGCAGCCTACCAGGCTCCTCCGCCCATGGGATTTTCCAGGCGAGAGTACTGGAGTGGGTTGCCATTAGCTTCTCCAGGGGGTCTTCTTGACCCAGGGATTGAACCCTGGTCTCCCACATTGCAGGCAGACGCTTTAACCTCTGAGCCATCTTTAGTTTTTTGAGGAACCTCCGATTTCTGGCAGTTGACAGGGAAAGGTATCATGTGATAAAGCCTCCAGCAGAGCAAAATATGCAGAGCGCATTCCTTAAAAATTCTGTGTAAATGCTGAGAGAAAAATTATCTGAAGCATGTCTAACAGGAAGTTAAGAGAAGTAACCTCTTGATGGTTGGATTATGGAGTCTTTTTTGTTTCTTAAATTTGTTAGAACTTTTCAAATCTTCTACAATGGATGTCTATTGTTATAGGATCGTTTCTTAAGGCTTAAACAAAATTCTCCAGCAATGCTGGGGACAACGGTGACACACCCCTCAGCCACGCGTGGGGCATCTCTCCAGAATGAGGCCAGGCAGGCGGGGGTGGGCGGGCTGCCGGGAAGGCCTGGGAGCTGGCAGTCCAGAGCCAGGACAATATTTGCCTCAAAGGAAGCCCTTATGGTAAAGGTTTCCAGAGAGATAAAGGGCAGATGGAGGGAGCGTCTCCCCCTTGGGGCCGGGGCGATAATGCCGGCCTTCACATCCAAGCTCCTCCCTGTGCTGGGGGTCCTCTCCCACCCTGGGGTGGTGGCCCCGGGCAGCTCTGGGGGGGCAGGAGGCTGCTGACCAGCCACGATGATCTGGAGACGGGACAGATGGCGGCCCTCACTCAAGGCCCGAGCCCCTCCCGCAGGGGGCCCACCCCCGCAGACAGGACCCTTGTGGGGACGGAGACTTTCTGGAAGCTGGGCAGGCGGCTCCGCGCCTTCCGAAATGCAGGGGGAAGCTTCTCCAGGAGGCTTTCCCGGTCACCCAGGTGACCCCGGGGATGACACGGGGTGCCCTGCCTCTCAGCCCCCAGGACACACCCCCCCGGACCATGGCGGGGGTCCATGGCGTTCACACTGTAAAGGGGCGCCAAACATGGAGCCGGGGCTGCTGGGTGGGTCCCCGTCCCCGCCCCCCGCCCCCAGCACTGGGGGTGCTCAGCCCGCTGCTCTGCCCTCTGGGTGGGTCCAGGCCCCCCGCACTGGGGGTGCTCAGCCCGCTGCTCTGCCCTCTGGGTGGGTCCAGGCCCCCCGCACTGGGGGTGCTCAGCCCCGCTGCTCTGCCCTCTGGGTGGGCCTGTCACTTCCCCTGCCCTCTCCCCAGTCTTTGCTTTTTTCTGTTTTTCATCTATAAAATGGAGACAAAAAGGACAGTTATCTCACAGACCTGAAATCGTACATTTAAAACATTTAGTGTTTATATTATGCCTGGCATACATATACTAACAAAGAAATTATTATTACATTTTAATAGGGAGGCCACCAGACAAGGTTCCCAGGGTGGGGTGGGGGGCAGTGCTGGCCGGGCTAGGCTGAGTCGTTGGTTGGAGCACTGGGGTAACCCTGATGCCAGCGCCTTACCTGGGCAGGTCTGGTTTACCTGTCTCACCGGGGGCCCTACTGGGTGGCTCTGGTTTACCCCTCTCACCGTGTGGCCCTAAGATCTCGGGCCCCGCCCCTCCTCCGGTGTTTCTGCGAGCGGTGGGTCGTCCCTGGCAGGCTGTATGGGGATCAGCAGAGGTCAGCGCCTGTAAGCCCACGTCTGAGGCGCAGGGGCCCCTGCCAGCACCCTGCCCACTGGGGTCCGGGCGTGATGCCCCAGAGCGGCACGAGGGGGGCGGCCCCCACGGGCGGCCCCTCGGTGCTGACGTCACGAGGCCCCCCCCATTCCGGTGGCCCACGCGCCCTCGGCCGGGCCGGCAGCGAGGTCGGGGCGCGGCGGGGAGCCCGCGGGCCGAGAGGAGACCGCGGGGCGGGAGCGCGCAGCGCCGGGTGCAGCCGCGCAAGCCCCGAGGACGGCCCGGCGGCGGCGGGCGCGCTCCTGCGCGGGGTCCGCGGGGCCCGCGGGAGGTGAGAGCGGACCGGGCGCCCGGGGGGGTCTGCGGCAGTGCTGCGCCCTGTGCTCCGCGCCCGCCTGGGAGCTTTCCGGCCTGGTCCCGGCAGAGCGGAGCCGCTGCAAAGAGGGAGCTGGGAGGACCCCTCCCGGCCTTGTGCTCCCCGGGGGAGGGCGACCCGCGGGCTGCCTTCCGTCCTGGTGATGGGGGCTCACAGGCTGTGGGGGAGCCCGGGGCCAGGCACGGGAAGAGGGCACTGCCTGGCCGGCCCAGGTGGGCATGGAGTGCCTCCCCTGAGCCTGGGGGTGCGGTGTTGGTGGGGAGGAGGCTCAGTTGCTGCTCCCGAGGAAAACAGGCAACACCTCCAGCCGGAAAAGCGGGGCCTGGGGTTCCGCGGAGATGCAGAAGTGGGAATGCCGCCGGCGGGGAGGGGAGCACAGGCCCTGCCCGCCCGTCACAGGGAGGAAGCCGGCTGGGCGGCCGGGTGCACGGGAGGTGGGGGCAGCTGCAGGAAGCAGGGGTCTGCCGCCCAGCCGGGCCCCTGAGGTCAAAGCCCTCGGTGTCCCTCCGAGCAGGCGGGAGCCTCTGAGAAGTGTGAAACCCCAAAGCCTTTACATGGCTCCAGCGCGGGGTTGCTCGGAAGGCAGGTGGTGATGAATAGCTAGCTCGCTGCAGCTGCCGGGATGTTTTGCAAAGCGTATTCAGAATAGGAAGAACCAGAGCGTGCTTTCTTGCCTCTGACTCGAAGGCATTGCCCGGTTGGGGGCAGGGGAGTGGGTGCCGGGCCGAAGGCTTTGGGGCAGACCCTCCTCTGGGACTGGAATCACCACGTGTCCTTCCCTGGCCTCTGAGCAGGACCGTGGACAGGTGAGGTGGACGTGGGCGCCCCAGGGAGAGGGGAGGCTGGCTGAGAAGTTTGGCCACAGTCCCAGTGTTAACAGTGGCAGGACAGAGACATCCCATCTGGTTAAGAGTTAACCAGGTTAACTCTTGATGGTTAAGAGTTCTGGCTCTTTCCTAAGTTTGCTAATTTGAGCATGTTACTTTTTAAAATTAAAGGTCGTTGATTTGGGGTTAAAAAAAAAGAGTTCCAGCTCCAGTGTGAAGCATGGCTCTGAAATGGGGCCTGGCCCCAATTTCCCCATCTGAGACATGGGCACAATAACAGCACCCCCAGCAGCCCCGGGTTGTGCAGCTTGAGTGAGACAGCGCGGGCAGGGCTCGGGCATGCGGCTGGGGTCTCGTGCGGCAGTGTAGACAGCGCGGGCAGGGCTCAGGCATGCGGCTGGGGTCTCGTGCGGCAGTGTAGACAGAGGAGAGCCGTGGATATCGCAGAGCAGGAAAGACAGCCGGTGTTTCTGGAGGTCTCCCTTCCGGAGCGTTCTCTGTTGCCAGGATTAACGGGGTGCAGGTAGCAGGGAGGGCAGGGAAGTGCCTGCTCTGGTGGCGGCTCCCTCCGTCAGCACCCTGGGACTGCGTCTCTGCCCACGCTCAGCTTCTGGCTCTGCCTGAGGGGTGGTCTTGTGCAGAGATGACCCGGCAGGACTGCAGAGCCCCACGAGGGTTTCCCTTAGCGACCCAGGAAGGGAATGTGGCTGCCCAGGGCTCTTGAGAGGAAATGCTGTCTGGGCAGACGGATGGCTGGACCCCAGAGAGAGTGGGACCCAAGTGAGTGGACAGGATCTCATACACCCTGGGGCGAGACCTGGAGCCTCCTGTCCCCGGGACCCCCCAGCCCGCACTGGTCCGCAGCGAAGGGCCCGTTTCTTCCAGGCTCTTCTATGTGGCTGGCAGGCCAGCAGCTCTGCCTGGGGTGTGTTGTGGGGTGTCTCTGGCTCATGCCAGGCCCAGTTTTCCCATGTGGATGCTCCAGGCACAGGCGTGCCCACGTGGGTCTTGTGGGAATTCACAGGGCAATAGTGGTTCTCACAGTATGTTCTAGGGACCCCCCAGGGGACCCTCAGGTCAAAACTGCCTTCACGCCGGCAAGGATGCGCATGTCAGGTGTGTGCTGCCGATGGAGGCAGGACGCTGTGTTCCTGTATTTGACACGGTTCTTGGTTTTAAGTTCAGACGCAGAAGATGGTTGGTGTAACCGCATAAGCCAACGTTCTCGGGATCCCCCGCAGGGTGTGACGCTGTAGCCGGTTCCTGGGGTGGAAACTCCGCTTGTGTCTTGGGTCGCTGTGGGCCACACGACCTGGCCCTCTCTGCACACCTGGGAGGAGCCTGGGGTTTACAGTGTGGGCCCAAGTCACCCCTAGCCCTTGAACTTTTGGTGAAAAGCAGGCGGTTTTCACTTCCCGAGGCTTTGCGGAGCTCTCTGGCACCGAAGTCCCTGGGCAGGGTCCGTGGGTGGTGGCGGGCAGTGGGTGCCGCAGGAAAGACCCTTCGGGGGAGGAGGTCCTGCCAGGGAGGCCCGGAGTCACACGGGTAATATTTATTGCCGTTTACTGTCTGCCTTACATCTCTGTCGGAGTCTGGAGCGCCGTGTCTTATGAGCTGTGCAGCCCTGGGTAAGTGGCCTCCCCTCTCTGAGCCTCCGTCCCCTCGCCCATAAGACATGTGACTACTAATAGCTCCGTTTCAGGAAGCAGTGGGTTCAGAGGAGGTGCTGGGTCCAAAAGTGACCTTGGGGTTCGCAGGATGGTGGAACTGTGAGGAGGGGTGTCCTCTGTTGGGGGCCTCAGTCCCGCTTTCACCTCCGTGGGGAGGCTGAGACACAGACCTTCCGGACGTCCAGAAGGTTCCCGCGGCCCCACAGGAGGAGTTTATAGTCACTCTCAGTTACAGAAAGCGTAGTTCTGAATGGCCCATGACACCAGGCAATGGGGTAGCCGGAACGGTCGGCGGTGAAGCCTGCCGCCCTCTGCAGCTCGCTGCGGGGCGGGTACTGGTGAGTGGAGGGTCTGGGAGAGCTCGGGAGCTGTGCGGGGCCCGCGACCTGCATCCAGAAGCCAGAGCAGGTCGGTGAGGTGCACGTGGTTTCAGATGCTCCGGGCTGGCCCTGGACACGAGCTGCCACCGCCTCCTCTCTGCCTGGTCCAGCCTCGCTCTGGGCAAGGGAGGCCAGTGGAACCAGGCCTGTGTGCCTGCGAGGAAACGAGGCCCAGTGGCTCAGAGGGTCAGGTTCTGGCCAGAGCCCTGCTGGCCTTCAGAGCGCTCCCCGCTCAGGGTTTCCCGAGCGCCCCTCTGTGCCCGTGGCCCCAAGTCCTGGACAGCCAGGAGCCCGGAGCCTGGAGCCCGCTGACCACGCCTAAAGCTTCCTGAAGGGCTATTCTCCACCCCCAGGACACAGGGGAGTAGGGCTTCCTAGAGCCCCGAGCCTCCCGTGTGTCTGTGCGTGCACACGCGGGCATGTGCCGCAGGGCCTTTGCACATGCCCCTCCGCTCGGGACCTCCCCCAGGTCCCCCTCTTCCTGGCTCCTCCCTCCAGTCTGTTCAGGCCCTGCCTTCTCAGTGACACCCACCCTGGTCACCCTCTTGCAAAGGCGGTGCAGCCGTGGACATTGGCCTTGGCCCTGGTCAGCCTCTCCTCGCCAGTAGCGCTTATCACCTTCCAACACACCAGACAATCCTTAATTTTTATCTTCTCTTCCTGTCTGCCCTGGATCTCTAGAGTTTAAGCACTCCCCCACCGCCAGGGCCCTCTGCTCTGTCCACGGGTGTTGGCCAAGCCCCGCTCAGTGACGGTCAGGTGGAGGGAGGGTGCCACGGGGGCTCCTACCCCGGGAGCCTGCCCGGCCCCCTTGGAGAGGCTGACCACGTCCTCCTGTTCGCACGGTCCGTCCTCATGGGGTCCTCCTCGCACGTCCACGCCCGGGAGAACTCGCCGCTGTGGCGATGTGGTCCTCAGGCGCCCGGCGTTTCCCCCACAGCCCAGGAGCAGGCTGTCCACCCCGTTACAGACCGTCAGTGTCGTCCAGGTGTCTGGCGGCACGGGACGGGGTCAGGGCAGGGTCTGGAGAAGGCGGCGCTCTGCAGCTTCGGGTAACGGGAACCGTGGTCCTTGAAGATGGCTGCACCCCAGCCTCGTCTCTGGTTCTTGTGAGCAGTGTGGCTTTGCTTGCTTGCTTGCCCATGCTGTTACTCACCGTCCAACTCTGCAGCCCGATGGGCTGTAGCCCTCCAGGCTCCTCTGTCCAGGGAGTTCTCCAGGCAAGAATCCTGGAGTGGGTTGCCATCTCCTCCTCCACGGGATGTTCCCGACCCAGGGATCAAACCCGTGTCTCTTGCATTGGCAGATGGATTCTTCACCAGGCACTGCCTGTGAAGCCCGTGGCTTCGGTTGCTAGTTTTAACCTTATTCTGCCTCAGTTTCACCCTCTTGAAAACGAGGATAACTGTCCCCACCCCCCTGTCTGGAATGGAGCGGGGGATTTAGTGCTCTCGGTGATGATTTTTATTTGCTGCTGAGTACTTAGAAACTTGGCGGGTGATGGGGTTGCAAACTGGCGTGACCTTTCTGGAAAACAGTTTGGTGACACAAACTGAGAGCCCTTAAACATCCACACACAGCATCCGCCAGGAACCTCTCCTGAGGAAATGGAAACACACACCCATGTACAAATTGCAGAGTTTGGGGCCAGCCATTAAAATGACATTTTTAAAAAATAGGCTGTTTAAGGGTTTGAGAAAGCACTCATCATACACTAAGTCAAGAGGATGTAAGACTTCACACACAATTGGATGTTACATTTGTAAAATGTATGTGCAGAGAGAAATACGCAACACTCTCCACTGGCAGGAATCTCAGTAAGCCTTCAGTCCTGGCTCCCTTCCCCTCAGCTAAGCCAGCAAGTAGCTCTGAAGAGAATACACCCGTAAGTGTGAGTGTGTGTGTATATATGCACACGTGTATAACACCCCTGGAAAAAATCATACGTATATAATTTTCCAGAGGAAGATTTATAAATTATACATACACCTAGTTTTCCTCTCTATATGAATGCTGCTGCTGCTGCTGCTAAGTCGCTTCAGTCGTGTCCGACTCTGTGCGACCCCATAGACAGCAGCCCACCAGGCTCCTCCATCCCTGTGATTCTCCAGGCAAGAACACTGGAGTGGGTTGCCATTTCCTCCTCAAATGCATGAAAGTGAAAAGTGAAAGTGAGTACACGTGTATATATTTATTTGTACATATATGCACACACATATGCATATATGAGTGGGTATGTGTGAGTTTCTTCTCTGGATCAACACTTTAAACCGGGGTTAACAAGGTGGGTGGGCTTCCCAGGTGGCTGCGTGATGAAGAATCCACCTGCCAGGGCAGGAGATGGAGGAGACGACCCCTGGGAGGGGGAGATCCCCTGGAGGAGGAAATGGCAACCCCCTCCAGGATTGTTGCCTGGAGAATCCCACGGACAGAGGAGCCTGGCGGGCTGCAGTCCGTGGGGTCGCACAGAGTGGGGCGCGACTGAGCACATGGGCGCAGTAAAGTGAGCGCGGGCTCCATTCTTCCTTCTCCCACAGAAGCAAGGCTGTTGCTCTTTCTCCAGCGCGGGCTGGGAGGCCTCGCCACTGTGCTCTGCAGAGAAGGGTTTGCGGGTGTGCGTTGCTGCCTGACTTTCTAAATCAGGACTCTGCGTTCTGGCCTCGGTCCCGATCTGTTCTCTGCGAGGCTCCTCCGGCTGTTCCCTCTGTCGCCTCCCCCTCCATCTCTGTTGGCGAGGCTCCCCACCCGCCCGCTCCACCCCTGCGTCTTTGGGGAGACTCAGTCAAGCGCAGGCAGCTGGGTCCTTCCTGGACACTCTGCAGGGTGTGCGGTGGGAGGGGCCGGTGTCCTGAGCCGCATGAGGGCGCCGGCCCGCGCCTCTGGTCTGCAGGGGAAGCCTTCTCAGGGCAGTGAGCGGTCACCGGCCTCCTTGCCCCCCAGCCTCCCCAGCAGCTCAGGGCCGCCCCTCTCCCTGCTGGTGGCTCCCCTGCTGGCGTGGTGCTGGGGAACTTCCGGGGGCTCAGTGGAGCACATCCCTGTCCCTGCAGGCGCCGACAGGCCGGGAGGCCCAGCGCCAGGTGGAGCCGGGCCTCAGGTCCTCGAGTCCCGGTCTGTGAGCGGGGAGCCCGTGTGGTCGTCACGCTCGGCCCCCAGGAAGGCTGTGGACGAGCTGGTGGCCGGGCCCCGGGCGGTGCATGGGCCGCCCCGGCGAGGCCAGGCCCGTCATGCTGCAGTGCCGGCCAGCCGAGGAGTTCAGCTTCGGGCCCCGGGCCCTGAAGGATGCGCTGTTGTCCACCGACCCTGCCCTGCGGCAGCTCTACACAGCCGCCTTCTCCCCGGCCGAGAGGCTCTTCCTGGCTGAGGCCTACAACCCCCAGAGGACGCTCTTTGGCACGCTGCTCATCCGCACGGCCTTCGACTGGCTCCTTAGCCGCCCAGAGGCCCCCGAGGACTTCCAGACCTTCCATGCCGCCCTGCCGCCCCGGAAGCAGAGCCTCGCTCGGAAGCACATTTACCTGCAGCCCATAGGTACCTGCGCCCGCGGGTATCTGCAGCCCCTGGGTACCTGCGGCCGCTTTCTCACAGGTCTCCTGGCTCCCACCCTGGGTCGGTGTCCCGGGTGGGGGCTCCAAGGAGGGGGCAAGGGGCTGGGCAGGGCTGACGGTGCTGCTCCGCTCCCAGGTCTGAGCGAGGGGCCAGCGGGCAGCGCGCTTCTGGACCAGCTGCGGAGCTGCACGGAGGCCTTCTTCCTGGGCCTGCAGGTCAGATGCCTGCCCTCAGTGGCGGCAGCCTCCATCCACTGCTCGTCCCGCCCGGGTCAGGACCCCGACAGGCTCCAGCTCCACACCGGTGAGTGCGTGTGGTGTGTGCACAGGTCAGGCCCCCACCGCCTGGCTGGTTCTGCCTCTTCTAGAGGCGGCGGGTGTTGGTGGGAGGGCCGCTGCAGGGCGTCCAGGGTGAGTGTTCCTGGGGGGCGTGTTCCTTCCTGTGTTTGGGCTGTAGCTTCAGCTCCCTCCTGGGCACAGCCTTCCCCCGCCCCCGAGGGTCTGAGTGGGGCCTGCAGAGCACTGACTAGCCTTGGCCCAGCCCCTCCCTGCCCCGCACGACATCATTATGCCTGCGGCTGCTTCTGCCCCACTGGGGGGAACCCAGCATCCGCCCACCCACCCCAGGGGGCCTTGGAGATCCCAGTGCCAAGATGCAGGGGGTCTAGAAGTCCGCCCTCTGCTTGGTGAGTAGACCACCCCCAGTCCCACACTGCACGGATTGCAGGGAAGGAAGGGGACCCAAGAAGGCTCGGAGCAGGTGGGGCACAGAGCTCGTGAGGGGCTGAGCTCCTGTGGTCAGATTCCATGGTTTCGCGGCTGCGTTCGTTTCCTGGGGACGCTGTGACGAAGCACAGCGCCGGGGGGCTTAGAACAGCAGCACCGCATCGTCTCATGGCCTGGAGGCCAGAATCCTGGCCCGGTCAGCAGGTCTTGCTCCCTCTGACAGCTCCAGGACCCCCACCCCCCTCCCGGTCACCCCCGGTGGGGGCCACAGCCCTTGATGTCCCTCGCCTGAAGCTGCCTCACGGCCTGTGTGTGTCTCTCCATCCTCGTCTAATAAGGACCCCGGGCAAACTGCATCAGACCCACCCGCTGACTTAACTTGATCATGTCTGCAAACCCAGGGCCCAGATAAGGTCACGTTTCAGGTACCGGGCTTCCGCATCATGTTCTGGTGGTCACAGCTCAGCCTCTAACAGGCACCACTGTCAGCATCACCCCAAGGCCTGACACCCCTCAGTCTCTCCTCCAAGGCCTCGGCCACTCACCTCAGGTCACACCTGGACCTGGGCTGTCCGGACAGCGGCCGCTGGCCACGCGTGGCTGCTGAGCACACACACGCACACCCGCGTTGACGACTCGGCGTGAAAAACGACGTAAACAATGTAACATTTTAGTATTCGATATATTAAATTTTTTGATAGGTTAGGTTAAAATGCATATGCTAAAATCCATTTGATCTTTTATTTTTTAAAGATTTATTTTTTTTGGCATCCCTGGGTCTTCACTGCCACGTGCAGGCTTTCTCTAGTCCCGCTGAGTGAGGGCTACTCTCTCTGTGCGGAGGACAGGCTCTGGGCCTGCGGGCTTCGTATTTGCAGCGTGTGGGCCCGGTAGTTGGGGCACACAGGCTTCGTTGTGCTGAAGCCTGCTGGATCGAACCGGCGTCCCTTGTATTGCAAGGTAGATTCTTAACCACTGGACCACCAGGGAAGCCCTGATCAACTTTAAAATCAGTAAAGCCCAAGTCTTAGCTGCACTGTGTGTCTAGGACAGCGCCAGGCTAGGCCTTGGCAGTACTGACAGTGGGGCCGTCTCTGCAGCTGGGCTTCAAGCAGCTCCCTCACAACGCCTCCCCCAGGGTTTGCCGCCCCATGTGCCCTGCTGCCTGGCTAACGGGTCCCAGGTCGTCAGGCCCAGCCCACGGCTCCATGCCCACTCTGGCCATCGAGATCTGCCTCCCGCCTATGTGGTGCCCTTGTAATGCGGCACTGTGAGCCCAGGACCCTCACGTCTCTGCCTTCCTCTTATTTCTGACCTTGCTTTTCCAGCGGAGGAAATGCAGGCAGAGGGGAACTTCCACACCCCCTCGGCACGGCTGCTCACCTGCGGCCCCAAGCCCCCTGTCCACGGGTGGACGCTCAGCTCCACAGCACGGCCCTGCCCGAGCCCTCCGCCCCCTCCTGGACAGGAGCTGCTGCTACTTCTTGACACACCTCTGCCCCCTTCTCTGCCCCTTTTTATAGCCACACCTCTTGGAAAGGATGTTTCTCTCCCTCTTGCTCCGATCACTCTGAGACCTCTCCTGGTTGTAGACTCACAGCCGCTCTGCCCAGTGTCTCTGGGCTCCTCCACGTCCCCACCGGTCCCCGCTCCGTCTCCGGCGTCCCATCTGTCTACGCCTGCTATGGGCAATTACTCAGCAGTAACTTAACACCTTAAATGACATGCATTCTCTTAACAGCCCCGAGGATCAGAGTCTCCCTGAATTAAAATCAAGGTCAGCTTCGTTGCCCTGCAGCCCCTCCAGGTCTCTTTCTGACCTTCCTGCTGCTCCCGGGAGGACCCTGGTGCTTACAGCGGGTCCAGCTGGATAATCTAGGATCACATTCCCTCTGGGAGACCTTTCATTTAATCACATCTGCCAAGTCCCTTCTGCCACGAAAGGACCACATGCACGGGTCCTGGGGGTGAGGTGACGTCTCCAGGGCCGTCTGTCAGCTGTGCAGGGCTACTGCGGCTCTTCCCGTGAAGCACTTTTGGGAACAGAGAGCCTGAGCTCTCACTTGTCCCCGAGGAGGCCACGCCCCGGCCCCCTTCACGTCGTGCACCTTGGCTGCTCTGAGCTCTGACTGTTCCTCACAGGATGTCACTGGCATGTCTGACTTTGGGATGAGCTGGTGCCAAGCAGGGGAAGAGGGGAACGGACCAAGGGCGGGGGGCACCCAGCTGCTGCCTCACTGTGCCCTCTGGCCCTGTCCTCACAGATGGCATCCTGTCCTTCCTGAAGAGCAGCAAGCCGGGGGACGCTCTGTGTGTGTTGGGCCTCACACTGTCTGACCTGTACCCCCGCGAGGCCTGGACCTTCACCTTCGGCACGTTCCTTCCGGGGCACGGTGAGCCAGCGCCCGGGGCCCCTGCCTCCGCCCTGGGGCTTGGGCACAGGCCTGGAGCTCCCGGGAACATCTGCCCCTCGCTGTGGCTCCCAGGGCCCGTCCCCGAGGAGGGGGAGGTATCTGTCCCAGACCGCCTTCATGGGGACGCCTGGCAGGGTGGGGCCTTCAGGACCTGTACTCCTTGGGGGGAACTTTGCCCGTGGGCTCTCTGAGCTGAGACCACGCCTGGCGCCCCCGCCTCTCTGCCTTCCACCAGAAGTGGGCGTCTGCAGCTTTGCCCGGTTCTCGGGGGAGTTCCTCCCGCGGGGGCCCAGCACGCCTGACCTGGTGGAGGTGGAGGCGGCCGCAGGTGGCCCTGAGGCGCCCCTGCAGGATGGAGGCCCGGCCGTGTGCTTCAGCGCCCTGGGGATGGTCCAGTGCTGCAAGGTGGGTGTGGAGGCCAGGGTGCCGGGTGCCGCTGAGGTGGTGGGAGAGGACGGGGGATAGGAAGTGGGAAGGGCTGGGGGCTTGGGAAGCTCCCGGGAGAGGCTGGGAGGTGGAGTCGGACAGAAGGACGTGCATGGACAGCCAGTTATGCTGTCCACTCCCCACACTGTGCTGACCACCCGTTACTTTAGGGAGCTTGGACACTAAGTCTCAGAGACGCCAAGGGCTCTCTCCACAGTCACACGGCTCTCAAGAGGCAGGGCTGGGATTTGAGCCCTTGTCTCTCTGATGTCTCTTTGGAGAAGGAAATGGCACCCCACTCTAGTATTCTTGCTTGGAAAATCCCATGGACGGAGGAGCCTGGTAGGCTACAGTCCGCAGGGTCGCAGAGTCGGACACGACTGAGGACTTCACTTCTCTTTGATGTCCAAACCTCCGTGCTGCCAGGCCCCCAGCGCTGGCCTTTCGGCCAGCGTGTCCCCCTCCCCAGGGGTCCCAGGGTTCTGGTGGGCGGCGGACTCCTGGCTGCAAGGCGGTGGCCCCGTCTCCCTCAGGTCACGTGCCACGAGCTGTGTCACCTTCTGGGCCTGGGGAACTGCCGCTGGCTCCGCTGCCTCATGCAGGGCGCGCTGCGCGTGGACGAGGCCCTGCGCCGGCCCCTGGACCTCTGCCCCATCTGCCTGCGCAAGCTGCAGCATCTGCTGGGCTTCAGGCTTGTGGACAGGTACAAGGTGAGTGGGCGGGGTCGGGAAACGAGGCGAGTGGGCGGGGCCGGGTCGAGTGGGCGGGACCGGGGGGCGGGACGAGGCGAGTGGGCAAGGCGCGGTGTGGACGCCCGCGCTGTCACTCCGGGGACTTTCGGGATCCGGCTGAGGCGTCAGCCGGGCGCCTGGCCGGGGGCTGGTGGCTGCCCCGCGGCGGAGGGGGCTCGGGGGCGCCCGGCTCCTCTGTTTCCCAGCAACGCTAATTAGAGCCGGTCTCTACCGGGCGCTGACCGCGCGCGAGACCTGTCCTAGCGCGGCTGTCCGCGGGCGGCGCCGGCCTCACCGAGGGGCCGCGCAGCATCGCTCTCTCCCTGCTGGGGCGGAGACCGGAGCCGGGGAAGCCAGAGCGGCCGTGGCGGGGCGGGCAGCGAGTAACCCCGCCCAGCCGGGCAGGGGCCGGGCCGGCGGGCGGTGCTGCCCTCGGCGCCCGCGCGGAGCCGCGGGGAGGCGGGCCCGAAAGGGCCCAGGGAGCCAGGGTCATCGGCCCCAGTGCAGACGCGGGGACGGGGCTCTGAGGTCACAGGTCCCAGGCAGGTGGTGATTCCTTTTCTTTTTCTCTTCTTTTATTGGAAGTATAGTTTATTTACAATGTTAATTTCTGAGTCACAGAGTGATTCAGTTACATACGTATGTACGCTTTTTCATATTCTTTTCCATGATGCTTTATCCCGAGACACTGACTAGAGTTCCCTGTGCTACACAGCAGGACCTTGCTTATCCACCCTATATATAATTGCATCTGCTAATCCCAAACTCCCATTCCTTTCCTCCCCCACCCTTCACCCCTTGGCAGTGGAAAATCTCTGTGAGTCCGTTTCATAGATAGGCTCATTAGTGCCGTATTTTAGAGTCCACATACAAGTGATATCATATGGTATCTGTCCTTTCTCTTTCTGACTGACTTCACTTAGTATGATAATCTAATTGCATCCTTGTTGCTACAGATGGCATTCTTTTTTAATGGCTGAGTAATAGTCCATTATATATATTTGAAATATCCTTATCCATTCATCATGAAAACCATGCATAATATGTCAGGCTTGCAGAACTCCTGCAAGTTTGCTGTCTTTAGAGGTTCAAGTCTGACATCTGCCCAGGGTCACGGGCATGGTGGGGTCTCCTCGAGTGGTTGGCTGGGTCTCCTGGCAGCTCCCTGGCGAGGGGCGTGGCAGGTCAGGCCAGCTCAGCCTGTGTCTCTCCTTCACAGAGACTCTACTCCTGGACACAAGCAGCAGCGGGGACGCAGCCGGGCCCGGCGGCGGTGGGGGAACCGTCCGTGTCGGAGGACACCCTGCCCTGCAGCGCAGACTCGGGGCTGTGTTGTGAGAGCGACTCGGAGCCGGGCAGCAGCCTGTCAGAGCCCCTGTCCCCCGACGCCTGGAGCCAGGCCTTCCCAGCGGGCCTCGAGCCGGATCCCGAGGACGGGCTGGGCTCCCTGGCAGCCGCGGAGGGTCCGGGGGAGGCCCTGACAGAGCACGGGCGCTGGCTGGCCGCCTGCATCCAGGCCCTGGAGAGGGATGTGAGCGAGGGGGAGCTGGAGCAGGTGGACAGCGCCGTGGACGCGCTGGCCCCCTGGGACCTGTTCACAGGGCGGCTCCCGGCCCCCCGGCAGGACCTGCCCTGTGGCCGTGACGGCGCGGGGCTGCGCAGGGTCCTGGGGGACACATTCTCCTCCCTCCGGAGGAGGCTGAGCGCTCGCAGGCCATCCAGGGCCGAGTCATCCCCCCAGCGCCGGAAGGCAGAGGACGACTAGCACGGCCTGTGTGACTCGTCCAGCGCCTGTCCCCAGACACCGGCTGCCCGGCCTCCGGGGCGCCACAGGCCCAGTAGGGGCAGGAGGGACGGTGTCTTGGGAAGCATAGGGTGACGCAGCTGCATCCCCAGTCCCGAACGTGGCCTCGAGACGTGGCTGGCGGGGAGGGCGTCCCAGGTGCCCGGAGGTCCGTCCTCGGGCCCACCCGACGCTGGTGGCGGGGCAGGTGCCCGCTTCTCCTGCAGCCCGGGGTCTCCGCTACTGCAACTCAGCTTCCAGAGCCCGCATGCGGGGTCTCCACTCAGAGGGGAAGTCACGGCGGTTGCGTTTCTCTCTACACTGACCACCCCCTCCACCCCCGCCACGAGCCCATAGAAAGGGTCCCCTGCTGCAGTCTAACCACATCCTGACCCTTGGGACTTGCCGCGGGCGTCTCCCTGAAGCTCGGGGTGGTCGCCACCTCTACGGGACCCTGTGCCGTTTCCTCTGCCGACTCTTGGGTGGGGGGGTCCCAGGTGCGGCGGGACGGTGCAGCCCCGCTGGGGCCTACCGAGGTGAGGGCAGACCACAGCTCTGTGCTCAGCTGGACAGCCTGGACCCCACATCCACGAGGGCAGGGGGGTTAGGGTTTTGTTCAGAACATCCGTGTCTGTTTTTTGGTCTAGTTCTGCCAGTTGCTGAGAGAACAAGCGATTTAGATGTTAAAACACCCACCGCCCCAGTAGAGGCATCTGTCTGCCTTTAATTATGTCAAATTTTGCTCCCGGTTCTCCGAGGCTCCTTCTTGTGCACACACATCTGATGTGTTTTCGTGACAGATTGACCTGTTTTCCTTCTCACCCGCTCTGGGCTGTGGCTCACAAGTCCTGCGGGGATGCTTCCGGTCCCGACAGCAGGGCTCCCATGTGTGATGGGTAGGGGGGAGGGTTGGGGGCCCAGGAGGCCAGGGCAGCTATCTTCCCATCTGAGGAGAGACAAGAACGGGGCAGCTCCTACATTTTGCACAGAGCTCAGTTTAGGAAGGCCTTCTAAGAACAACGGTACACAGTACACATAATCAGGAGGGTGGTCGCACAAGCACAGAAGCCTGAAGCCTCTTCGAAACCTGACCAGGCAAGTCCCAGACCAGGGAGACATGAAAGGGGTGAGAGCACCCTGGAAACCGAGCAGCAGCGCCGCAGCTCTTCAGAGCTCCATTCTGTTTTGCACGAGGACCTGGAGGTACCTGGTGGGGAGACAGGACGAGCCGGGCTCGCAGGAAGTGTGCTGGGGCGGACCCCGCAGAGAGCATGGCGCAAGAACAGGAGGAGGCCTGGGTATCTGTGAGCAGACCACTCACACCGGGGGCGTAAAGCCCCAACAGCTATCCACTCAGGAGGGTCGGTGTGGGCAGGGAGCTGGGAAGGTGTGCCCTGGTCCTGGGCCGGAAAGTCTGGCTTGTGGGACGGCCCAGTTGGGGAGGGGTGGCGGCGGGGGGGAGCTGTCTCCTGGCTGCTGAGGGCCAGGGCTGGGGTCCCTGTAGCCTGGGGGGCAAAGGCGGGACTTCCTGGAGTCCCGTGGGAGAGGTGGCCCCTGGCCCCTGGCTGTCCCGTGGCCTCTCAGGACAGCCGGTTCCAGTAGGGCTCACGCCTCTTCACGGGGGAGTGGTGAGGTTCTGGAGGAGCATGGGCGGTGGGAAAGCACTTGTGGAAACCTGTCCCTGTGAGCACACACTGCCCGGATTGGCCATCACACTGCCACGCAATCTCCCCTGCTTTCCTTCTGCAGGGGATTAACGACTGGAGAGACGTCCCTGGTCTTCCAGTGTTAAGAATCCGCCTTGCGATGGAATGTCTTCCCTGGTGGCTGAGATGGTAAAGCGTCTGCCTACAATGAGGGAGACCTGGGTTCAATCCCTGGGTCGGGAAGATCCCCTGGAGAAGGAAATGGCAACCCACTCCAGCATTCTTGCCTGGAGAATCCCGGGGATGGAGGAGCCTGGAGGGCTACAGTCCACGGGGTCACAGAGTCAGACATGACTGAGCTACTTCCCACTTTCACTGTTTGCAGTGCAGGGGACGCAGGTTCAATCCCTGGTTGGGGAACTAAGGTCCCACCTGCCACAGGGCAACTAAGCTCGAGTGCTCTAGAGCCCATAACCCACAACTAGAGTCTGAGTGCTGTGATGAAAACTCCCCCATGATGCAACAGAGGTCCAGTGTGCTGCAGCAAAGTCCCGACGAAGCCACACACACACAAATAAGGGCTGGGGTGACGGAAGAACATGTGCGGGTGATGAAGGGAGAAGAGCCTGGTTCAGCCTGGGGCTGGGGGCGTCAGCACCAAGTTTTCAGCACCGTCTACCTGTGCCCGTGGCCTCTGGCTTCCAGCCGTGCTGAGTGTCCCCAGAAAGCATCCTGAAACGGGGACGGACAAGCCACTTCCTCCTCGGCCTGCACCAGCTGCAGAGTATACTTTGAAGATAGCTGCTGGGAGGGACGTTTCGAAAATAAAAAACTTCTAGGAGCAGAGATTACAGCTTCCTCCCTCTGCTCCAGTATCAGCCCAGGTCCTGTCCCTGCGGGGAGTGGGGAGCAGCTGGGGACAGCCCCCAGGGAGTGGCTTTGGCGGGGGAGGGCGTAACCAGCCCCATCTCTTGAATCAGAGTCTCAGATCGCCAACTCCAGGCTCGAGACACTGGACGGCTGGGCACCTTAACGGGCTGAGTTGAAACAGCTGCAGATAATGGTTTCCGAGAAACGAGGGCCCTGGCTTTTATTTCTGCCGATGCATGAAGTCAGTGTCATCTTATCTGTCAAAGGCCCTGTGAGTCAGAGGAGAGGGTCTGAGCTTTCCCACGGACCCTCTCCGAGCCCACCTCTCTCTCATGGGCCTGGCTGGAGGGGCTCGATGGAGCTGAAGATACACTGGGGTCATGACGTTACGTGCGTGTCACCGCTCCTGTGGGACACGGGGCTGGGATGTCCACACTTGCCTTCAGAAGCAGCCTCAGCTCACGCAGGCACCTCGTGCTAGTGGAGGGGGACGAGAGGCGGCGGCCCGTCTCGGGGTGGCTGGCCTCTTGTCCTTTTGGAAGCTTGGGCTAGTCGTCAGGCAAGGGGCCTGATGAGAGTCGTCCTGGCCTGCCTCCTCCCCCATCCACGAGCCCCTCCTCGCCCCCACATTTCCAGAGCACGTTAATACCGCCCTGCGGGACGTCTGATTCAGACCTTTCTGGGAGGGAGGCAATCTCCGAAAGGGCTTAAGAAAATAAACACACAATAGCTTAGCCAGCAGCTAATATTAAAGCAAAGACTCCAAATTTAGATCCCACCAAGTTCAAAGGAGCGGCTGTAGCATTCCAGGACACACACACACACACACACACACACACACACACACACTCTCTCTCTCTCTCTCTCTCTCTCTCCCTCTCTCTCTCTCTCTCCTGGCACACACACACACACACACACTCACTCTCTCTCTCTCTCTCCTGGCACACACACACACACACACACACAC
>SJXO01004805.1:43229-89177 GCA_006408615.1 Connochaetes taurinus | reverse complement strand
TTTCGTTCCTTCGAAGGAGTAAGCGTCTTTTAATTCCATGGCTGCAGTCACCATCTGCAGTGATTTTGGAGCCCCCAAAAATAAAGTCTGACACTGTTTCCACTGTTTCTCCATCTATTTCCCATATACTTCTTTTTAAAAACCACTTGAGAGGAAGTTGTCCATTTACCCCTGAAAGCTTCAGTGGACACGCCCCAGGCTCCAGGATACCTTCCTCCACGCCCACAGCAACCCCGGAAGAGGTGATGTGGGCGTGGTGGGGCAGCATGGCCTCCTCCAGCACCAGCTTCAGCCTGGAATCGAGGGCAGCATGTAGCTGTCTCCTCTCTCCTACCTCCTTTAATCTGAAACTCTGATCTTTCTGAAGAACGCAGCGACTCCCCCCCAGGTGGCAGCTTTTGTGACGTTTCCAATCTTTACCAAAATGGTTTTCCAATCAGTACAGCAACCACTGGTCTGCAGTGGACCTTCTCTACTGTAAACAAGAGTCCTCCCTTCTCCCCTGTTTATCTGTTATCCACATGGACTCACAAATGCTTGTATTTCTCAAGGTTTGCAATTTGCCAAGTCATAGGACTGTTTGAATTTGCAGATCATAGAACTGCATACAAAATCCTCAAGAATCTGTAAAAAAAGCTAACAATTGAGTCAAGGAGTTCAGAAAATTCATAAGATACAAGGTCAATATACAAAACCAAGTGTATTTTATATGTGAGCCTTAAATAAGTGGAATTTAAAATTTGAAAAAAATTTCATTTGGTACTAACATAAAATACTCAGGAAAAATTTTTTGTGCTGTTTTGCAGGGTGTGTTTTGTATTTTGAAATAACCGCAGATGCACAGAAAGTTGCAAAGATGGCAGAGAGTCTAGTGCCCCTGTTATCCCATTTCCCAACGGCTCCAGCTTATGTAATCACAACACAGCACAGTCAGGGGACTGGCGCTGGTCGCGTGTGGCTCTGTGCACATCTGTGGATGCTTGTGATGCCCCAGCCACCTCACCCTGCTCCCACAATCCACACAGAGATCTGATCCGTTAGCCCAGAGGTGGCCCTCCCCGCCTCTGACAGCCCTCATCTCTGGCAGACACTCGTGTCAGCTCATCTCCACAGTTCACAGTCACTGGCTTGTTCTCTGTATAGTTTTGCCTTTTCTAGAATGTACTTTAAGTGGAATCAGGCAGCAAGTAACCTCTTGAAAATTTTTTCTTTTTTTTAAACTCGGCAAAATGCCTGGAGATCCAACCAGCTGCTGTGTGTATTGACAGTCTGTCTCATTACTCCTGAGCAGTGACGTCTGGGACGGATGAGCCATGGCTTATTTACACTCACTGATCTGGAGACATTTCGGTGGTTTCCACATTTTAGGAATTACAAATGAAGATGCTATGGACATTCACGCGCAGATGTGTGGACACAGTTCTCATCTCTCTGGGATGAATGCCCAGGATCGGGATCTCTGGGTTTTAAGGTAAGTATATGTTCAGTAAGTATAGTTTTGTCTTTCTTTAAAGAAACTCTCAAACGCTTTCCCAGCATGGCTGTGTCGCTGTACATTCCCTCCAGTGATGTGCAGGCGTCTAGCTTCCCCACGCCCTCACCAGCCTTCGGTATTGACGCTAGTGTTCCTCTTCTGAGAACTATTTAACAAGGTTTCATCAGTAGTTTGCATGTCCCTTGCTCTGCTGTGACCCAGCGGGTCACGATGCCGAGCGTCTCTTCATGTGCTTGTCTGCCATCTGTGTCCTCTTAGGTGGGACCTCTTTGTAGTCTTGTCCGTTTTCTACGTGGACTGTTTTCATCGCTGTTAACTGTGCGTGTCCCTGAGACACTCCAGATGCAAGCCCTGTGTTAGAGACGCGGTTGGTAAGGACCTTCTCTCGTCTGTAGCTTGTCTTTCCATCCTCGTAAGA
The DNA here is from genome assembly GCA_006408615.1 of Connochaetes taurinus. Lineage (NCBI taxonomy): Eukaryota > Metazoa > Chordata > Mammalia > Artiodactyla > Bovidae > Connochaetes > Connochaetes taurinus. The sequence goes on along the minus strand of SJXO01004805.1, from coordinate 87,264 downwards.
GGGCCTTTTGCAGAGCAGAAGTTTTGGATTTTGATAAAACCAAAATTGATTGTGGTGTCATATCTATGAATGCTTCAACCAACAGGATCTGTCTAAGAGGACCTACAGATGGCAGGCAAACACACGAAGAGACAGTCCGCATTCGGGCCACTCGGCCAGAGCAGCACGCGGCCATGCTGTGAGAGGAGGGCTGTGCGGCGGGGAGCTGAGTGCAGTCCTGGGAGCCGGGCGCAGTCCCTGGCCACCAACTATCGAGAAAAAGATCAGTCCAGCGGCTGTGAGGAAATGCATCCTGCCAGGGACAGGGGGTGGGGGTGGGGGTGGGAGACGGCAATGGCACCCACTCCAGTCCTCTCGCCTGGAAAATCCCATGGACGGAGGAGCCTGGTGGGCTGCAGTCCATGGGGTCACACAGAGTCGGACACGACTGAGCGACTTCACTTTCACTTTTACTTTCATGCATTGGAGAAGGAAATGGCAACCCACTCCAGTGTTCCTGCCTGGAGAATCCCAGGGACGGGGGAGCCTGGTGGGCTGCCGTCCATGGGGTCGCACAGAGTTGGACACGACTGAAGTGACTTAGCAGCAGCAGCAGCAGCAGCAGCAGAGATGGGTGAGCTGGGAACAGCGGAGGAGCTCAGAGGAAGCTGCGGCCCCACCGACTCCTGAGTTCAGCCTGGTAAGACCTGAGCAGAGGCCCTGAGTGCTCCAGGCAGTGCTCCGGGGCCCCATGCACTCCAGGCAGCAGGAGTCCTGAGGCACACACGTGAGCCAGTGCATCGGTGCTGTCGTCTGAAACTGCCACAGTGTGACCACTTGTCACCCAGCAGGTAAACCATTAATAATTCATTTCTTCAGGCAAAGCCCGGTGAGCCATCAGAGGGAAGGCCATATCCCCAGGGGGCCTGCTTGCGTTAGCAGGTACTGAATGCCTGCCGGTGAATGATGACATGCATTTTTTCAAAGCTGAAACTTAACGTGAACTTAAACATTATTTCCTTTAAAAACTCAGTGTGTTCCTGACCTCTGTCTACTACCGAGGGCCTACAGAAAAGCCAGCTCCTCCCTCCCCCGCCATCAGGATGGTGCTAAGAAATGCTTCCTCCTCCTCCTCGCAATGGGGCGGCCGCATCAACATAAAATAGAAGCATTAAAAAGCCTAATAAATGTCTGAAAAATCTCTTGCTTAGGCGTTAGTCCTTAGCTAACTCAAAACAAACGGGATGAGTCAGAATCTGGTTTCTTCAGACTTTTTATGGAAAGCTCTGTATTTTCACTAACTTATTCAAATAACCCAAAGGAAAAAAGCCTCCAAAACACAATAGCTCCCAAACTACCAATATTTACCATATTAGAAATTAAACCTGAGAGAACTTAAAATACAAAGACATACGAGCATCCACACAATGAGATGCCCTGAAGACAACGTCAAGGTGTCACCCGGCCTCTGGAGAACCCTGCCCCACACCCTGGGAGAAGCGGGCTGAGAAAGGCGAGTCACGTCTCGGTATCACCACGAAGGTGGTTTTGACCTTGTGGAGCCCTTGGAAGGACCCCCGGCCCACACTGAAAGCCACTGCCCTAGAAAGCTCTGGCGCGGTGTACCAGCCACGATGCTCCAACGCTGGAGACCACCCCAGGTTGCACACACAAACTGCAGCTTCGCGTAAGACAGAAAACCCCGGAAGAATCGGCAGGAAGGGACCACCACCATGGGCCTCAACATGATGAGTCTCCAAACAAAACGGAGGTGAGGAGACAAGTCACCGTGAGAGGTTTATACTGCTCACGTGAAGTTTAAAAATAGGCGTCCCTCAACACCGCACAACAGTCACAGCAGCAGAAACACGTGGCTGGGAAACAAGCACGGGGGACAGGGCCCCGTGCTTCCTGAGAGGCCGTCTCTGCTCCCCACTATCGTCCGTGTTTTGCCTCGAGAACCCTTGAGAGCTGACTCAGACGGCAGTAAATGATGAATTATTCAGGATTTCCTAGTAAAAGAGATGTCACTTTTACCCCAAGTCATCCAGGTTTACCTGAGTAGCACTGCCTTTTCTGAAGTCCACGTGTCTAACTCCCTGAACGCTAGGGAAGCCTGGCGTGCTGCAGTCCATGGGGTCACAGAGTCGGACACGACTGAGCGACTGGACTGAACTGAAACGTCCTAGTCAAGTCTAGCTCCTCTGGCACACAGTGGGACTCAGAGTGCTTATCAGCACTGTTCACTGATCAATCTAAGTAATCAATCCTATCGGTCTTTCCCAGACATGAGGGGAAGCACAAGAGCTTCTCCACCCAGAAGTCCACACTGGTTTTCGTCCTCTACTCCAGAGACACCCCTCTGCCATGATGGCGGGTGGGTGGCCGCGCTCACAGACGCCACGTGAGAGCCTGGGAGAGGCCACCCCAGCACACGCGTCCCACCAGCCCCCCCGGGATCATCTTCCAAAGCCCGAAGCTGTCCCTTTAAGTCTTCCCAACCCCCTCCTCCAAATCCGTCTCCACTTCCTTCTACAGGCAGCTAATCCAGGGAGCCAAGTTTAGCTCCCGAATGCTAATCTTTCCTCCAGGGACAGCCCTTGTCTTTGCAGGAGGGGCTGCGCTGGCAGCGCAGCGCTAGCTTCAGGGAAGAATCAAAGGGGAGCAGCCTCGAGACCCTGGTAGGAAGTGGGGCTGGGAGGGAGGGGGCGTCTTCTGGCCAAACTGCCCCTCACTCCGGCTCGTCCGACCCCGTCCATGGTCTCAGCAGGGTCAGCCCGGGCAGTCCTCCCGGTCCACATCTTGTCTTGGGACAGCTTGTCAGTTTCCACTCAAAGCTATAAAATTCCGATGGAGTCACAGTGGGGCGCAACCCCCACGAGACCCAGCTGGTCTCCCCCGTCACCTGGGTGTCGACCGTGGGAACCCTTTCCGAGCCCCGCTCACGAGTTCACGTGAAGTTCAGGCCCCGGCTCTGCACCGGGAGCGGTCCCCTGGCTGAGCCCAGCCCCGGGCCCCGAGTGCTGCAGAATGGCTGAGCTGGTGACAGGCAAGACTACACAGGAGTGAGAGCAAAGCAGAGAGCCCAGGGAGCTTCTCTTTCCACTGACGGTGCTCAGGCTGCACAGAAAGAGGAGGCGCCCAGGGCTGCGTGCCCTCAGCTAATGGGGGGGCCGTGTGACTCCCCAGAATCCTCTAACTCCTAAGGACAGACGATCCTCACTTTACAGCGCACGTGCTTTCGGAACAAGCCTGTCGATCCAAAACCCAAATCACATTTCACTGGATTTACAATCTGGATACTATTGGTTCTTTTTTCCCGTCTACATGAATTTGCTTTAAAATAAAAAGTATTGTGGGTAGTTGCCAAAATGGACTTCTGGAAAACCACCACCAGCACGGCTGTGGTATAAGTGTTAACAGGCGGCGGCAGCAGGACACACATGCTTCCTGGGGCGGGTGGTGCCGACCAGCTCTTCAGGTGCTCAGTGCTGTGTGGGCGACCACTTAAAATTCAGCTCCAACTCAGTCCACCTCGTCCCATCTGTCGGCCGACAATGCCAGTGTGAGAGACCGTCCACCTGCCCGGCAGCCCAGCCACCCCTGGAGCCCACGTCACTGGCCCGCCTCCCCCTCCTGCGAAGTGCGGGGCCGGCCCTCAACCCACAACAACTCCCGGCCCCACCCGGGCCCCTAGCGGCAGAGGTAGAGCAGCAGAGAAACTCATGAAATCAAGACGTGCCAAAAAACTGATTCAGGCACCACAGAGCTATGGCCTGAACAGAGCTTCCATTCCTGGGAGGAGTCCCAGGGCCTGTGCGGTGCGGCTAACACAGCTCACGGGTGTCTGGGGTGTCAGCCGTTGCAGATGGGCAGGTGGCTGGATCGGCACAAACTGCTCACCCAGCTGGGCTTCGAGGCCAGTAAACAGGCCCTCAAGCCTGTGCATATCAGCGCCTATTATCTGATTATTCCCATTCTCCAGGTGAAGAAACCAAAGATCAACTTGCTCGAGGTCAAAGCAGCCACTCATCCCTCAGGCCAGGCTCAGCCTCCCGCACAAGGCGGTGCAGAAACTAACCAGCCTGCGGGGCTGAGCTCAAGTGCAGTTCCCACAAATCAGGTTAACACAGGGATGGGAATCCCACTCCCAAGACGAAGGCCGAGGAGCCGGCGGCAGGACAGAGGGGGCGACACCATGTGGGCGCCCTCAGCCCCCGCGCTGGGGTCAGGGCGCCTGCAGCTGGACGCTCGCATCCTCCCCCTCCTCGGCAGAACAAAAGGGGAAGAGAAGGGCTCAAAGCAGCCTTCTGTCTGCCAAAGCCTGACTCACCCACAGGCTCGCCGCTTGGCGCTGGGAAGCAGGAAAAGGCAAGCTCTGCACAGGGAGCCGGGGCTGCGGCTGGCAGGGAGGCCAGAGGCGGGGAGCCCCGGATGCTCCTGGGCCGCCCAGCTCCTCACAAGCGGCCATTGTGCCACGTCGGTGGCTGGCAGGTCTGGCCCCGGGACCCTGACTCCACAGGTCGTCTGGACGGGAGCTCCTGGGGGCTGCCTCGCTGCCCTCAGCCAAGCCTCTAGCTTTCTGCTGAGCAGAAGCGAGCAGCATCTCGGGAGAGACACCCCTATTTGAGCACGCAGGGCAGCACAAGTGCGCAAGGAGGCTTGCAGGAGAAACGCAGGCCCGTGACGCAAGACGGGAGCTGAGGGGGGGTTTGCACCGGACGGCTGGATGGTGGCGGGCCGGCCAGCGTGCGCTCAGCACCGACGTTTCTGTGCTTCATCTGGCAGAGAACGTGTGGAGCCCAGCACAGGGGGCCCACAGAGGGCTCCTTCCTTTGGCCACGCCGACTGTCTGAGCAAATGCCTCGTCTGGAATAGCTTCTCCACACTCCCTCGACCGCGGCGCGGGGTGATGCTCTGCAGACGTGCGCTGACTTTCTCTTCAACCCGACATGGACCCATGACCTCAAGCTAGCGGAAGACAACAGAGAACTTCTCCCAGGTCCCTGGAGGCAGCTGCCACCGAAACGCGCGTCTTCCAGGGGGCGGCGGTGTAAAGAAGATTCTGGACGCGGGCACCGACTGCTACCTATGATGCATTTATTACTGGGTCATGCCGTGCTACTGCAAAATTCAGCACTTTCACTAACTACTCTTAACCTAAAAAACCCCACAAAAACTGCATCGGTAAACCTCTGACGTTAAAAAGTTTACGCTACAAAACAAATCAGGCTGAATCAATGACCTTGTTTATTCAGGTTCTGGTGAATGATTCAAAGGAGATGATGATTCAGTACCAGATCAGCCTGTCAAAACCACCTATGACGGTGATGTGCAGTTCAAGACAGAGGACGAGTCTTAAGACATTCCTCTGTGAAAGAGACTGACTGGGCGCTTTGGAGACCCACCCTCGGTCAGCGCCTGACAGCGGTCAGTTGTCGGTTGCTGCCTGGTCAGCTCCCTGCCTCTTTCCCCTGCGGTGGAACCTGGGATGTGAAGCAGCCATCCAGTTGGCTCTCTTCCCTGAGCCGGCCAGAGAGGACTTCAACCCAGGGCCCCTTGTAAGCCAAGTGCCACGTCCCAGAGGGCGCTGCCATGGGGCAGCCATGCAGGTGTGGAAAGCCCAGTCCCGGCGGCTCTCGGGGTTCCTCCTTAGAACAACATCGGGGATTTGCTCAGGAGCAGAGCCAAACGGAACGTAAGCCACCCGCAGCCTGGGCAGCGGGGACCTCCTGGACAAAGGGGACATTTGAAAGGTGTCAATAAATTGCTTCTCAAAACAACATGTTTTCCAGCGTCTCAAACGGGGAATTTTGCTTGATATTTCCGGAAAAAAAAAAAAATTTTAAGCTCAGTAAATAAGAGGGTGAATTGTAGGTTATTTGAAAAGCTTGCTTCTTGGAACCTGGGGAGGACACAACATTTTATCACGCTTGGCACTAAGGGTGAGCAGACCTGGTGCCTTTTTAAGAGGCGATATTTATCGAGAAGCCGAAGGAGAGACCTGCTCGGCCCGCCCACACCCCGGGGACTACATTTATCAAGAAGCCAAAGGAGAGATCTGCACGGCCTGCCCGCACCCCGGGGACTAAGAGGAGTTCAGCCTCAGCGGGGCCAGAGCAAGCAGCGATGAGAGCAAGGGGTCGTTTCCCACACGGGGTCACCACCGCTGCTCGGGGTTTACCTGGACAGAGACTCGCTCTGTCCTTCCACCAGAAGAATCATCAAACTCAGCATCATTAAGAGATCCTCCTATCGTCGTACGCAATGTTGGGTAAGAAGGAAAGACAGGGAAGAAAAATGAAATATCACTTACTGTGAAAACTGCCCCAAGAGAGCCAAATTTCCTCCCTCTTGTAAGTACCACTGGTATATTTATATTTCCTTTAAGACTTCAAACCAGGGGACCCAGGTTTGATCCCTGGGTCGAGAAGGTGCCCCTGGAGAAGGGCATGGGAACCCACTCCAGTATTCCTGCCTGGAGAAACCCCATGGACAGAGGAGCTTGGCGGGCCACAGTCCAAGGGGTCGCAAAGAGTCAGACACGCCTGAGCGACGAGCACGAAGGATGGTGCATAAGATGTTCACAGGAGCATTATCCTCAGAGCCAAAGAGAGGAGACAACTCAAATGCCCACCACACAGCTGGCGGGCAGATCAAGGAAATGCCTACCCGCACACCGCAACGCTACTCGGTGACGACAACCGCTGGGACACTGACTCACGCGCACGGTGGAGGAATTCCCTTGCTTTTTCTCAGCCTATCTTCTACACTGGGGGCCCCCATCTACAACCGCCCCCGCGCCCAGCACAGGCTGAAGGAGAGCTCTGGCCACTCCGCGTTCTTGCCGATTCTTGGACTGAACAAGACATTTGACAAATGTCTCAGTTTCCGAAATCTGGTGAGCTCATAACGTCATTTCTTCTTCTCAGAAATGCCTTTTCAAGCTGTGGGCGCATTTTTCTATTGAATTGCCTGTTTCTTACAGGCATGTAGAGGTTCTTTAAGTATTCTGGACACGATTTTTTTTCTTGCAGGTTAGAGGTGGTGATGATGTCCTCTGGATGAACAGAGTTCTTCCCTTGATGGCAGTCAAAGTCTTAATCCTTTCCTTTGTCACTGTTAATGACTTCAGCTCTTCCCTACCCCAAGGTCGTGAAGATTTTTCTATGTTCCCTCCTAAAAGCCTGGAGAAGGAAATGGCAACCCACTCCAGTCTTCTCGCCTGGAAAATCCCATGGAGGAGTCTGGTAGGCTACAGTCCATGGGGTCAGAAAGAGTCAGACAGGACTGAGCAACTTCACTTTGACTTTCTCACCTCCTGAAGGAGACACAGTGTTGCCTTTCCCTTGCAGGCCTCTAATCCAGTTAGCTGGGTGTGTACACAAGGACCACCTTCATTGTTTTCTGTGAAGTTCCACCAATTTACTGATCTTATTGGATTTGACAATTCAATAGAAAAATGGGCCCAAGGTTTGAAAGGGTGTTTCTGAGAAGAGGAAATGGCATTACAGGCTCACCAGATTTCAGAAACTGAGGCGTTTGACAGCTGCAAGAATTCACAGTATCTTATTCTGTACCAGTACCTCCATTGTAGTGGTTATTAAATTGTTTTAAAAAATAAAGCTTAGTATCTGTTTTGTTAGTGAAAGTCAAAGGATTAGTTGCTCAGTCGTGCCTGACTCTGCAACCTCATGGACTGTTCATGGAATTCTCCAGGCAAGAATACTGGAGTGGGTTGCCATTCCCTTCTTCAGGGGAGTATTTCTGACCCAGGGATCAAATCTAGGTCTCCCACACTGCAGGTGGATTCTTTACCATCTGAGCCCCCAGGGAAGCCCGTTTTATTAGAGAAGGGGTTAATAGACTTTTTCTGTAAAGATCCAGGTGGTAAATGTTTTAGGTTATAGGGACTTCATATAGTCATCTTTACCACATATTCTTCTTTAAATGCAAAAATAAACCCCACAAACAAAATTTAAACTAGGGGTTCAAATTAAAATAAGACAAAAGAAAGCTAGCCTGCAGGCAGTAGCTTCCTGATCTCCAGGAAGACCAACTCCCTCCCATTTTACTCTTCTTCCAAAACTGTTTGACATCATCCATCCTCAGGAGAATGCAAACAAAAACCACAGTGAGAAAAATGCAACAAGGCTGGGGACTCATGCTTCCGGATTTCAAAACTTGCTACAAAGCTACAGCAATCAAAACAGTGTGTTACTGGCATAAGGACAGATACACAGGCCAACGGAACAGAACCGAGAAACCAGAAATGAACCCAGACACGCGTGACCGACTGACGTTCATCAAGGGTGCCAAGACCACTTGATGGGGAAAGAACAGATGTTCAGAAAACGGTGTTGGAACGAGGACCGTCCACGTGCGGGGGGAGGCTGGCCTTGGGCCTCACTCCACATGCAGACGCTTGCCTGGAATGCACCGAGTCCGCAGCGTGTCCAGCAACCTAAACACAGGAAGCAAACATGGGGGTAAACCCTCCGGATCTTGGATTTGGCAGGGAGTCCTTGGATTTGATGCCAAGAATGTGACCAAAAAAAGGAAAACCAGACAAGTTAGTCTCCGTTCTTTCCTAGGTTCCAACCCTCCATCTGGGACCCCTTTCCTCTTGCTTGTTCAGTTCAGTCGCTCAGTCGTGTCCGACTCTTTGTGACCCCATGGACTGCGGCACACCAGGCTTCCTTGTCCATCACCAACTCCCGGAGCTTACTCAAACTCATGTCCATTGCTTTGGTGATGCCATCCAAGCATCTCATCCTCTGTCGTCCCCTTCTCCTCCCACCTTCAATCTTTCCCAGCATCAGGGTCTTTTCTAAGATGTCAGTTCTTCGCATCAGGTGGCCAAAGCACCAGAGTTTCAGCTTCAGCATCAGTCCTTCCAGTGAATATTTAGGACTGATCTCCTTTAGGGTGGACTGGTTTGATCTCCGTGTAGTCCAAGGGACTCTCAAGAGTCTTCTCCAACACCACAGTTCTTGCTTGTAGTCTTTACAATTCCTTTAGGGTGGATTTGCTGATGATAAACTTCATCTGAAAGTGTCCCTTTCCTGTCCTCAATTTTACAGAATTCTGGCTTAGGAGTTGGGTTTTCTCACAGGCACCACCTCAGAACACCGTTAACTATTTCTGGCTTCTGCTGTAACTTTGAGGATGAAAGCTGTCAAAATGTCACGCGTTGAAAGCTCATCTCTACCTTTTTCTATAGTTACTTTTAAGATTTTTCTGCCTTTGGTTTTCTGCAGTTCTGCTATGATTTATCTCCTTATGGGCTCTACTATTAATCTCGCTTGGGATTCACTGGATTCTTGACCTTTTGATCTGAGGCACTTTGTCAGCCGTTACCTGTTCCAGTGCGGTCTCTGCCCGCCTTCTTTCTGCACATCCTGCTTAAATGGACATTGGACCTTCTCACTCCATCCTCCGTACCTCTCAACCTCTTTCGTATTTTCCCTATTCTTGCCTCTCTCTTCTACCTTCTGATCTGTTTCTGGGCCCAAGCAGCAAACGGAAATCCTCTCTGGAAAAGATCCTCTAACCCTAACTTTCTTCCAATATTTCTTCTACACTATTAATACTCTTTTATGGGGTACAAACTGCCAAGTTTTTATTTTTGGTTTTTGTATTTTTCAATTCTACAAGTTCTAGTTTGCTCTTTTAAAATAGGTTATACCACTTTTTAGTAAGTTTCCAGTTTTTCCTGGAGATATTTTATTTCTTTATGCACATATAAGGTTATATATGTAGAAAGAGTAGTTGTTTATACACATACTTTATACACAAAACTCGACGGAGGTGTGAAGGACAGCTGCGTTACAATCTGTGCGTGGCGAGCTTAAGGCCTGAAGCTGGTGGGCCTGCTTCTGCTGTCTGTCCTCTCTTCTGGTTCCAGGAATTGCGGGCTGTTGGCTGGCTCCGTGATGCCTGCTGTCCTTAAAAACGTCATTTGTGGGGAATCTCCAAGGCTTAGGATTAGGCTCTCTTTCCCAGAGAGAGTTTCTACTTGCTCCTTGGGCACACAACCTGTCTGGAGGCCCTTTAACCTGAATTCAGAGCACTGGGGTTCTGGGTGAACGCAGGGGTCGTTTCGCCTCTTTCCTGCTCTGGCTTGGCAGCCAAGCCCAGCTCTCTTCTCTCCCCCTCCTTTTCTGGGCTTACTCTGGCCTCACCCCCTGAGGTCCCAGCTTATGGCAGAAGTGTCTCCTATAGATTCCTCAGCTTTGGCAATCTTACGTTTCTCCCTCGTGGTGAGACCCTGAGAAGTCTGCAGAACGTCACAGCTTGGGCTCATCGTTTAGATCACCAGCTCTCTCAGGGAGAAACCGCTGCTCGGGGCGGCTTATCTCTCAAGGTTCAACTGTCTTAGGGTTTGGCCTGGTCATTCTTCACGGTCTTGTCAGCACTTATATGCTTTCATAAAGTTATTTTTAACATTTTATCTAGGATTTTAAATTATTTTCAGCAGAATTCTCTAGATAACTAGTCCACTGTAATTAGAAGCCGGAAATCTTGCAATTACTGCTTTAGGATGGATTCCTTGGGAGCTGAACTGCTGCCGGAGGATTCAGCACTTTAGGTTTCAACACACACCAAGAAGCTGGATCACTTTATATTCCTGCCCCCTGTGTGTGTGAGTGACAGGACCTATTTCCTGAGACCCCAATCAACCCAGGACATTATCAATCACCGCCCCTCGTTACTGCTTCCACGTGCGTTTCCGTGGTTAGGACAAGGCTGGTAATGCTGTCTTCCTTTGCTCGGTTCCCGGTCGACATACGAGAGCTTGCTCACACAGGCTGAAGCTGTCTGATGCACTTGGCATATAAAAACACCTTTGTTTTATGTTGAGGGTTGTTTTTCTTCTAATTTGTCATTTGCCTTTTGCCTTACTTTATGCTGACTTTTCCCATACGAAAGTTAAAAATGTTTACTTAGTCAAAACCATTATTCTTTTCCTTTGGGGTTTCTGGCCTTGTTATCGTGCAACATCTTGCATTTTAAAATCTACTGTGGATTGCATTTCCATCCTGGGCTGGTCCCTGGCTTACAGACCCACCAGAAATAAGGCTTGCAGCAACATTTTCCACAAAGACCTATATTAAAATAGGTTTTCTGAGGTCTGTAAGTATATAATACTCATTGTGATGAATGAGACGGAGGGGAAAGGCCAGCATCATAAGCAGGAACACAAAGTTTCTCACCAACACGAGATCCAAGAATAGCAAATACCCCGCTTCCCGCTTCTGCGCCCTCAGGCCTGAGCCACCCCAGAGGGAAAATAAGAGTGCCACCGTCCGTGGAGCTGGGACCAGGACCTGAACGCGCCACCCATGCATCCTAACCTCAGCTGGGCCGTTCAGCAGCTTCAGGCAAACCTCTTCATCCCCCAGTCGAACTGTCGCAACATCAAACAGGATTTGGTGACAGGATTTCTCAAGTCCCTCTGACTCTAACAGTAAGTTTTAGGAAGGCTGAGATTTCCCCATATAGATCGTACTGGCAAAGTTTATTTAGTTTGAAAGGTGGAAAAACACACACACGTGAAAGTGAAAGTCGCTCAGTCGTGTCGACCTCTTTGCAACCTCATGGACCATACAGTCCACGGGATTCTCTAGCCAGAATACTGGAGCGGGCAGCCTATTCCTTCTCCAGTGGATCTTTCTGACCCAGAAATCGAACCAGGGACTCCTGCATGGCAGGCAGATTCTTTAACAACTGAGCTATCAGAGGAGCCACACACACACACACACGCACAGTATCTAACCAACACTAAGGCAGTAGTCTCTGATGAGTCCACTTTCTCAAGAGACTAGTCACTAACTTCTGACATGTGTGACTGTGAGATAAAAGGTGAACATCGATGCATTTCTTCATGTCTATGCATATATGCACGTGCTGAGTCGCTCAGTCGCGCCCAACTGTGCGACCCCACGGACCGCAGCCCGCCAGGCTCCTCTGTCCATGGGATTCTCCAGGCAAGAGGACTGGAGTGGGTTGCCATGCCCTCCTCTAGGGGATCTTCCCGACCCAGGGATCGAACCTGGACCTCTTACATCTCCTGCACTAGCAGGCAGGTTCTACCACCAGTGCTGCCTGGGAAGCCCGTATATCTAAGTATAATTAGATTAAAAAGCTATGGCACCTCCACACCATGGAATGTGACTCAGAAATGAAAAGATGTCTACAGACCCAGAGCAACCTGGGTGTATCACAGCGGCATGAGGATGAGTGAGAAGTGTCAGCCTTGAAAGGTCACAGTCTGTGCCATTCCATCTGGACGATGCTCCCCAGGTAATAACGGTTTAGAGACCGAGAGCAAACAGCTGGCTGCCAGGGATGAGGCATGGTGGGGAAGGAAGGTGACTCTGGGGGCAGCAGGAAGCTCCTCTCCGTGGAGACGCCTCTTGATCGCGGTGGTGGTTACGCCAGCCCTTTGTGTGGCACAGCGTGACAGGTACCAGGCTGCAGTCACGGAAGGTGTGACCAGGCCGCTGGGGAAACCTGGGTGAAGGGTGGGGGCCTGTCTGCACTGGCTTTGTCATGTCCTGTGGATCTGTAATTACTTCAAAAAAAAAAAGTGTTAGAAAAACATGAGCATCTACTGGGACACTGGCACACAAACCACGAGGAGCCTGCGTCCAACGGGAAAGCAGCAGCGAAGGGCGGGCAGCGACTCGCCAGTGAACACGCACTTGGCCTCCCTGGGGCTCAGACGACAGAGTCTGCCCGAAGCGCAGGAGACCTGGGCTGGACCCCTGGGTGGGGAAGGTCCCCTGGAGAAGGGAATGGCAGCCCACTCCAGCATGCGCGCCTGGGAAATCCCATGGATGGAGAAGCCTGGCGGGCTACAGTCCATGGGGTCGCGACCAAGTTGGACATGACTGAGTGACTGAGCACATGAAAAGAACTAGCAATCATGGGAATTCTTGCTTATCAGGCTGGTCAGAATTGAAGAATAAACATGCGCACGCGGGCGTGGAAGAACACCCTCTCACAGCGTGCAGAAGGCGCAGCTGGCCCGACGGGAAACCACCAGTGAGACCCTAACCAATCAGCAGCCGGAGCCTGAGAACTCAGCCTGTCCTCCTCCAGCCCCCCACCGCCTGGCACAGTACGGGATGGACACACCCGGGGAGGGCGCGGGGCTCCCAAGCTGCCGTAACTCTGCCCTGCTCAGCTCCATCAGGCCTGGCATTCCTCAAGGTAAGGCCCAAGGAGGTGAAGGGGAACTCGTCTTTGCAGAAAGACTGGGTCACTCGGTCCGAATGGCAGAGGGCTCGGGCCTCGAGAAGACGCCTGACGTGTCCTGACAAGTGGGGCGGCACGTGCTCTGTGCTTGGAGGGCCAGTCCAGACCCGCGGAGCAGCCCGGGAGCCGCTCACAGCGAGAGACGCGCTCTCCACCGCAGTCCCGAACGCAAAAGAGAAAATACAGCACTAGGCTCGTGAGGCTCACCATTGACCGTCAGGCCTGAGGTGCAGGGGACCCTGGTAAGCCGGGTGGACAGTGAGACTAGGCGACCTGCATGTTCCTCTCCAGGTCTGAAGCCCTCAGACCCGACACCACTTGTCACCCCCCACGCCTGTCACCAGGATTGCGCAAAAGCCTCTGTCTGGCCTCCCTATCATCCACACAGCTGCCACAGGGACCTGGCTAAAATGGAATCAAGCCATCCCAATCCTCTGCCCCAAGTCCTTCCAGCGGCTCCTCACAAGGCCTCCATAAGCCCCGCTGCTCTGCAGACCCGCCCCCACCCCATCTGTGCACCCTGGGACACAGGTCGGCTCCCACCCCAGGGCCTTTGCACTTGCTCCTTTTCTGGCTAGAATGCTCCCCTCACCCCAGACCGCTTTCCCGGCTCCTTCAGAAGGGTGCGCACATGCCCCTTGGGGCGCTCCGTCGGCTCGGACCAGGAGCCGAAGCACAGAGGCTTAGGCAACACGGCCGTGGGCCCCTGGCCACGCAGTGTACGCCGCGTCACACGGCCGTGGGCCCCTGCCGCGCAGTGTACGCCGCGTCCTCTTGTGGTCGGGTTCTCGACGTTGGCGGCTTGTGGGAAGGAGAGAGGCCGGGGCGGACTGCCCGGTCATTCAGAGGGCCAGTCTCAGACCTTGTTCCCATGGCGACATCCAACCAGGATGAGCAGGACTTGCAGCCTGGCTGCGGCCACACACTCAGCTCGGCCAGCACGACGGACGGGAAAACGAAAGGTGGAGAGGACGCAGAGCCCCGATGGAAACGTCCCATGACCCCTGGCCTCTGCTTCTCCCGTGAGGCCCCTCCCCATTCCCCACCCAGTTCCCCGCTTTATGCTCGTGCGTGTGTGCACACATGCACACTCGCCTGTTGCTGGTGTACTTACTGTCCGTCTCCCCTCGTCAGAAAGTCAGCTCCGCACGGCCTGATCTTCCTGTTTGTTCGGTGTGCTTTCGCAGGGTTTGTGAGTGCCTGACACGAGGCGCTACTCCACAAAAATGTGCGGAATGAATGAATGAATTCCATGAAACAGACAGGCGCACAAGACGAGGCACGGTCGCGAGGCGCGGCCCACGTGTAGCACCGCGAGGACAGCACCCCCGACTCGGCCTTCCCGGGGTCCACCCCGGCCCCCCGCCGCCAGCGTCCCAGAGGCAGAAGGTCCCCAGGGGCTCTGCCAGCTGAGAACCACGTTCGGCCGCCTCCCCAAGGGGTGGCCTCGGAGAGGAGCGGGCCGGGCCGGACGGCGCCTGCGTCAAGTCTCCGAAGGAGAGGGTGGGCTCCCCTTCCGCCTCCTCCCGTTCCTGCCTGGCGGCCACGTCTGAAGACAGGAGCCACGCGGCAGGACAAGGCAAGGGTCTGGACAGACACCCGCCTGCCAGCCCTTCTTTCGGGTGACAGATAAAGGGTGTGTCCCTGCTGCTCCGGCTTCCGGGGACAGTACGGACGCCCAGGAGTCTTGGGCCTGCCACAAACACCAGGGGCCTACCACCATTCCAAAGTGGGAAAGATTCTCTGAGACATTCTGGACGGTACCACGGGCAACTCCAGGGAAAAGGCACGGCCCCCCACGGCACTTTCTGGGGGTTCCCTTGTCTTCCTTTGATATAAACCTTAGACTACAGCATTAAAAAGAAATCAAGTGGGTAGAGTATCTTGACAGTGGAGAAAAGAGGAAGAGGCAAAGGTGGGCCCGGGGGATGGCTGAGTCTGGCAGAGAGATCCCTGGACTCCACCCCTTCAGAGGAGCCGGGAAACAGCCCTGAGCAGCCTGCGGGCATCGCTTGCCATTCAAACAAGCTGTGGCCTCAGGACTTCTTTATTTTTTGTCTTTATTGAATTGATTACAGCACTGCTTCAGTTCTGTTTTCTCGGCCCCGGGGCATGTGGGATCTCCACTCCCAGACCAGGATCGACCCGTACCACCCCGCCCCCACTGGAAGGCTAAGTCTAACCCCTGGACCTCCAGTTCCCAGGACTCATTCCCAATCAACCAGCAACTACGGCACTATTCCTCCAGTGGCTGAAAGTAACCGCCGAACCCCGAGAGTGGATTTCTCTCCTAGAAGAACAAGGAGCTGGGTGTAGAACACGCCCCAAACTGCCTGTTCAATATACGTCATTCTGTTTCATGTGGCCTCAAAGTCACAGAAAGTTATCATGGCTACAAATCAAATCACCTCATCTTCCATTTACTCTCATCCTCTAGTGCCTCAAAAGCCTGCTTCCTAAGAAAGCTCAGGGGAAGAATTTTGAAACCCAGTTAAAATCACACCAGCAAAAGCATATTGAGTGTGGCCCTTTCACAGCGTCATCTTCCAGGATTTCAAACAGCTCAGCTGGGATTCCAGCACCTCCACCAGCTTTGTTCATAGTGATGCTTCCGAAGGCCCACTTGACTTCAGACTCCAGGATGTCTGGCTCTAGGTGAGTGACCACACCATCATGGTTATCTGGGTCACTAAGATCTTTTTTGTACAGTTCTTCTGTGTATTCTTGCTACCTCTTCTTAATATCTTCTGCTTCTGTCAGGGCCATACGATTTCTGTCCTTCATTGTGCCCATCTTTGCACGAAATGCTCCCTTGATTTCTCTAATTTTCTTGAAGAGATCTGTAGTCTTTCCCATTCTATTGCTTTCCTCTATTTCTTTGCATTCATCACTGAGGAAGGCTTTCTTATCTCCTCTTGTTATTCTTGGGAACTCTGCATTCAGAGGGGTGTATGTTTCCTTTTCTCCTCTGCCTTTAGAGTCTCTTCTTTTCTCAGCTATTTGTCAGGCCTCCTCACAAAGACAACCATTTACCTTTGTGCACTTCTTTTTCTTGAGGATGATCTTGATCCCTGCCTCCTGTACAATGTCACGAACCTCCGTCCATAGTTCTTCAGGCACTCTATCAGATTTAATCCCTTGAATTTGTTTGCCACTTCCACCGTATAATCGTAAAAGACTGATTTAGGTCATACCTGAATGGTCTAGTGGTTTTCCCTACTTTCTTCAGTTTAGTTCTGAAGTTGGCAATACGGAGCTCACAGTCTGAGCCACAGTCAGCTCCCGGTCTTATTTTTGCTGACTGGATACAGCTTCTCCATCTTTGACTGCAAAGTTAGTTCTTCAGGCACTCTATCAGATTTAATCCCTTGAATTTGTTTGCCACTTCCACCGTATAATCGTAAAAGACTGATTTAGGTCATACCTGAATGGTCTAGTGGTTTTCCCTACTTTCTTCAGTTTAGTTCTGAAGTTGGCAATACGGAGCTCACAGTCTGAGCCACAGTCAGCTCCCGGTCTTATTTTTGCTGACTGGATACAGCTTCTCCATCTTTGACTGCAAAGAATATAATCAATCAATCTGATTTCGGTATTGACCATCTGGTGATGTCCATGTATAAAGTAGTGATCCGTTGGATCAAAGAAAAAGCAAGAGAGTTCCAGAAAAACATCTACTTCTGCTTCATTGACTACACCAAAGCCTTTGACTGTGTGGATCACAACAAACTGTGGAAAATTCTTAGGGATGGGAATAACAGACCACCTTTCCTGCCTCCTGAGAATCTGTATGCAGGTCAAGAAGCAACAGTTAGAACCAGACATGGAACAACAGACTGGTTCCAAACAGGGAAAGGAGTCCATCAAGGCTGTATATTGTTACCCTGCTCATTTAAACTTATATGCAGAGGACATCATGCAAAATGCTGGGCTGGAAGAAGCACAAGCTGGAATCAAGATTGCTGGGAAAAATATCAACCTTAGATGTGCAGATGATACCACTCTTATGGCAAAAAGCAAAGAGGAACTGAGGAGCCTCTTGATGAAAGAAGAGAGTGAAAAAGCTGGCTCAAAACTCAACATTCAGCAAACTTAAGATCATGGCATCTGGTCCCATCACTTCATGGGAAATAGACGGGGAAACAATGGAAACAGTGTCAGACTTTATTTTTCTGGGCTCCCAAGTCACTGCAGATGGTGACTGCAGCCATGAAATTAAAAGATGCTTGGATCCTTGGAAGAAAACCTATGACCAACCTAGAGAGCATATTAAAAAGCAGAGACGTTACTCTGCCAACAAAGGTCCATCTAATCAAAGCTAGGGTTTCCCCATTAGTCATGTATGGATGTGAGCGTTGGAGCATAAAGAAAGCTGAGCGCTGAAGAATTGCTGCCTTTGAGCTGCGGTGTTGGAGAAGACTCTTGAGAGTCCCTTGGACTGCAAGGAGATCCAACCAGTCAAACCTAAAGGAAATCAGTCCTGAATATTCATTGGAAGGACTGATGCTGAAGCTGAAACTCCAATACTTGGGCCACCTGATGCGAAAAACCGACTGATTTGAAAAGACCCTGATGCTGGGAAAGATTGAAGGTGGGAGGAGAAGGTGACGACAGGATGAGATGGTTGGATGGCATCACCGCCTCGACGGACCTGAGTTTGAGCAAGCTCCGGGAGCTGGTGATGGACAGGGAGGCCTGGTGTGCTGCAGTCCATGGGGTCGCAGAGAGTCGGGCACAACTGAGCACTGACCTGAGCAAAAGCACAGGCAATTGTCCAAGTAACAGTAACCTGTGGGGTCAAGCCCTCTTGCAAAGGGACTGGTTTGTTCTTTCTTTTTCGAAAAAGATGTAACTAGCACACAGCACAAGCTGATGTCTGTTTCAGGAACGCAAAGGAGAATTCTGGGCACTACTTTATCCTAGAGCCTCACTGAAGAAGCGTTCCAAGCCTGAGAACTTCAAATTGTGTCTCTGGCCCTTACGGAGTATACGCATCGGGTGAGGGGTGGGCGAGGACCACGGGGACCCTGTGAGCGGATGTGGTGACCCGGGGTGATCGCAGCCCAGATGTCACAAAGCCTGGGCACGCCACACGTGTCCCGAGTGAGACGGGCGATCCGACTCTGCTTATGCTCAGCATGCCACTCTCTCAGCCACAGAGTAAGTTTCCTCTTAGAACCTCATACCCGCCTGCTTCTAAGGCAGCAGCATCCACACACACAACGGAGGCGCACACCTCTACTCTGCTCTCAGCCCCAGAGTGAGCCTTTTCTAGCAATCCCACACTCTCTGATAACATTACAAAGACTCAATTTTTCTAAACATGACAGAAAAGAAAAAAAGTCTCTGTAATTAGCAGAATCGCTTCACTTTCAGAAATCAAGAAACAGACTTCCCTCCTCTGAACTGAATCTCAAATTCCATCCTCCAAAGCCAAAGAGATGAAATTTTCAAGGAAGCACCATGCCCTGCCACTGTGAAACAGGAACTGGGAGAAGGAAAAAAAGATTCAGAATGCAGTCAACTTTGTTTTTTTGTATTTTTTAAACATCCAAGAGTGTGAAGCAAAAAGCATCAGAGAGAAGGGCCCATGGTCTCCGTCTGTGCTGGACCCCAAACATCAGAACAAGTAAGCGTCGGGGTCAGAGTCGGTCAAGCGGATTTCGGCGAGGACTCCGGCAGAGGCACCAAAGTGCCCCGCAGCCGCCCAGTCCCCTAGGAACAGGTGCACCGAGCCCATCGGAACGGCAAGTTTACATCCAAGAGTGTGAAGCAAAAAGCATCAGAGAGAAGGGCCCATGGTCTCCGTCTGTGCTGGACCCCAAACATCAGAACGAGTAAGCGTCGGGGTCAGAGTCGGTCAAGCGGATTTCGGCGAGGACTCCAGCAGAGGCACCAAAGTGCCCCGCAGCCGCCCAGTCCCCTAGGAACAGGTGCACCGAGCCCATCGGAACGGCAAGTTGCCAAACGCAGCTCAAAGGCTGCGATCTTGGGAGTCCCGCTCACCACGCCCGTCCCACAGCGGAGCGCGAGGGCTGGACGCTCAATCAGGCCTCGGGCGCCCCACGGGCTATCTCCTTGCACGGCATCCCCGGCTCCGGGAGGTGGTGAGCACTGCTGCAGCCTTGCGCTGGGGAAGCCAGGCCAGAACTGACCCAGCACCGAGGAGGGGGCAGACCCGAGAAGCAGTGCCAGCCACACACAGAGCTCCCACTCATCCTCCACCCCCCAAACTTTGTACTGAGCCAGCCAAGTTCCTTTACCGGGTACGGCAGCTGGAGGCGGGACCAGTGACCTGCACACAGAGCCTGCCGAGCGGGGCGGCGCCTCTCTGGCCCCCTCCGCCCACCCGTGCAGGCCACACTCTTGCAGAGACACCCCCCTCCACACCTAACAGGGCCCAGTTCATCCCCACCTCATCCTGAGACAGTCTGCCCCCAAACATCTCCCCGCCCCCTCCTGTCAGGTGGAATCGCTTACTTTCTCCCTTTATGCACAGCGTAGATGGATACTCCTCAATCACACTTCTCAGCATACTGTATGGCGATTATTTGCTTGGGTATCTGTCTTACCGGCTTTGGGAGGAACCCGAACTTGACCTCAGCAGAGTGCCCGGCTCACAGGCAAGGCTCAGTGAAAGAGCACCCACCACAGCGCCCGGCGAGGAGGATGCACAAGGGTCTGACAAGCCGCCCCAGCGCACTCACAGTCCAGATGCAGCACTTGCTAAGCACGGCTTGCAGTACTCAGCTCTGCAGTGTACGCCTCCTTCTAGGGTAAACTCTCAGCTGACAATGGTAATTTCCACTCACACTCTGAAGAGACTATTCTTTCCCAGACCACTTCAGTGTGTGGGTTGATGTGGTGGGGGAAGCCTCAGGGCTTGCCAGGGGGCACAGTGGTCAAGAACCCACGTACCAGTGCGGGAGAGGCAGAAGACGCAGGTTCGACCTCTGGGTCGGGAAGATCCCCTGGAGAACGAAGTGGCAACTCACTCCCGTCCTCTTGCCTGGAGAATCCCATGGACAGAGGAGCCCGGCGGGCTGCAGTCCACGGGGCTGCAGAGAGTTGGACACGACTCAGCACACACGCGTGGTGGGGGGACCTAAACCCCAATTTCACACGTAAGAGTCTGTGTATTCTCCAGCTGCAGTCATGCCTGACGGTCACGCCCTTTAGAAAACTAACGATTCTTTTCTGTAGTAACTATATCTCCTAGCTCATTTGACTGTTTCACTTTAATCTTTAAACTTGAGAATGAATGTGAAAATCAAAGTTCTAAAAATGTCATCCCTCAGATCCACTGATGGATATTAAAATCCATGGGTGAAAGCTTGCAGGGAAACAGGATATCTGCAGAGTCGCAAAGTACCTCTCCCCAACATTTATTAATGACAGAGGACAGCAGTGACCTCACAGTGGAGATGCATGGCGAACAGCACGTTAAGCGAGTGATCCAGGCCCCCGCCACCAGGAAGCAGACGCACTGCGAGCTCACACCTCCGACAGGACGCTCAGAGGACGCAGCGTCACTTAGTGGTTTTCTTGCTCATCCTAGTGAGGAGAAAACACCAGACAGACCCAAAGACGGATGCTCTACAAAGTGACCGAGTGGTGGTCCTTCCAAGTGTCGAGGTCATGAAGACCCAGGAGAGACCGAGGGGCTGTCCCTGACGGAGCCCCAGGAGACGCCAGGGCCAAGCGCAGGGTGGGCTCCCGAGCCTGACCCTGGCTCGTGAGGAGGACGTTCGAGGAAAGGCAGTTGGATCTGAACGAGGTCTCCAGTTTAATTCAGAGCAGTGTGCCACTACAACTTCCTGGCTGTGCCGAGACAGCTGTGTAAGATGGGAGGGTCGGGGGGATCAGATGAAAAGTACGCGGAAGCTGAACTGAAAGGATTATCCGGCAGACTGTGCAGAACAGCTCAAATACAGGAGGCAAGTGCACAGAACTCACTAAGAATCAGCAAGAGACATAAACGGGCGTTTCCCAGAAGAGGAAACACACACAGCCAGCAATTCAGGGAGATCCCAATCAAGCCCTAAGGAGACGCTAGGGGAATAGAGTGTGTCCAGCTCCCTCGGCTACGAGGGGGCTCCCACGCACCTCTGGAGTCAGGCAGCACCTACGGGAGCGCTACGGGGGCTTCTGCTGCTCACCCAGGCGCAGCTGCTGCAGCTGCCCCGGAAAACGACTGGACACATTCTGTCTGTCTGTCTGCAGGTGCAGACGCCCTACAACCGGCCAGTTCCCCTCCGCGGTGTATGTCCTGGAGACCCCTGGACACGGGTACCTGGGGACGCACGGGAGAGGTCGAGGGGCATTCGTTTCTAACAGCAAAACATGGAAAACGACCCCAAAGTTCACCCACGAGGGAACAGGCGCGTCCGGTACACCCACACGGCGGAAGAGCAGATGGCCGTGGACGAGCAAGACCTACAGCCACGCGCGCCGCCTAAAGACCCGTCACAGCACGGCAGGGCCAGCAAGCTCCATACAGCAAGAAGCCGCCCGTGTGGAGCGTGCAAACAGGGAAGACTCGAGACTCTGCTTTTAAAAGATGAATGCCTATCATGGCAACACCACAGAGACAGGCAACGGACTGGTGATGTGAAACTCAGGATCCCGGTTCTCAGGGGCAGAGGGGTGTGGAGGGCAGTGAGCCTTCTGGACATCCCAGAGAGGGGCATTCCCAGCAGCCGGGCGCGTGCATTCCAGTTACAGGAGAGACCTCAGGCCCATCTCTGCAGACAGTTAACGCTGAAGGATACTTAGGAAAAAATGGGAACGCAGACAGGCTAAACGCCCCAAACTTTCTGTTTACAGACTCATATCCTAGATGAAGCTAAGTGACGAGGATGACTAGGCTTTCTGAAACTTTCAGGCTTTAAAATGAAAGGGAAGAACCTAGGGGAACAGCTTGGAAGAGCTCATGTGCGCTTCCCAGGGACAGATCTGAGGCCATTCGTGGTCTGCTGGGCAGGCCTCATGCGTCACAGCTGGAACATTCTCTTAAGGACGCGTTGATTGCCTGGGAAGAACAATACTTAGAAAGTTTGAGCTCCTTAAGTTACGTCAACACTTAGTATTTTAAGAATCCTTCATATTCCTTGAACGGAAACATTTATCTGCCTGAATGAATTAATATTGTTCCTACTCGAACCATTTACACGGCTTAATCAGCATTGGGTATTTCTGATCTTCAATATCAGGATTTAGAGCAATTTACGGTTCGCCTGTGCTTTCAGAGTTTGTAAAGGGGAATCCCATGAGGTCTAAGCCCGTGGTGTCCAGACAAGGGCTCACTCACCAGCTGGAACTCGCTCCTGCGGCTGAACGCCTCCCTGATGCCGGAGTCCCCCCAGAGAGCACTCAGAGCGGGCACGTACAGCTGGAAGGTGGCGGGGTCCACGGGCAGCCCTGCCTTGTTCTCGAAAGCCATGAGGAACATCCCGTGCTTCTCATTTTCAGAGTACTGCCAGGGGATACCGAGTTTGTCTCGTGCATCGACCAGAACCCTCGAGCCCTGGGAAAGAACAGAAAGAGGACATTCAGAGTACTGCCAGGGAATGCCGAGCTTGTCTCGTGGATCGACCGGAACCCTCGAGCCCTGGGAAAGAACAGAAAGAGGACGTTCAGAGTATTGCCAGGGGATGCCGAGCTTGTCTCGTGGATCAACCGGAACCCCTGAGCGCTGGGAAAGAACAGAAAGAAGACGGTTTCACAGCGCTGCGAAGGCTGAGTCGCAGTGGAGAAAGCAGCGTCGGCACGGACGGTCGTAGAAGCAGGAGGCTCAGGAGCTGACAAGCCTGCACCCAGCGTCTGTCTCTGGGTTTGCTCTGTCCCGGCACGAGCGCTGTGCTCCCGGGGACATGACTATCAGGGCGGAGGCTCGCACAGACCACATTGCAGGTCTGCCCTGTGCCGTCCCTCATTTGAAAAGGTCCCGAGAGGGAGACGACAAGTCGGGGAAGAAGTGGCCACAAACACGCCAAGCGACGTGTGAAAACAGAGCGCGAGCCACGGCGCTGGCAGGGCCCGTGCTTGAGGACAACTCCAGCTGCAGCCCGCTGCCCTGTCGCTGCAAACACACAGGCGGTCAGCGCCAGGAGACTGAATGGGGAGCGGGCGGGAGCGGGTCACGTTTCAGACGTGCCTGGGAGGACGGGGAACCGGTCTCATTGTTGTACTGATTCCCTCCCGGTTAAAAATAAAGTCGGGATTTCCCGCCTTTTCCTCACCTCACTGCAGAAGCGGCCTGAACTAAAACAGGATGAAGGCAGGTGGCCAAACTGTGGAAATGCCGCTGCGGGGACAATGCCTCCCTGGGCAGGAAGCAGGCCTGGTCCATCACCCTTGGCTCCGTGCTCGAGCATGATCAGCGCGGTGTCTACGGAAGCTTCTGGGCTCTGCTGGGGGACCTGCTGAATGCTCCCTGCACACCAGCACTGGGTGAGCCCCACCCCGCCATCTGGAAAGGCCTTGGCTGGCTCAGAGCCATCTGGGGAACCCAGGACACGGAGAGCAGTCCCCTGTCCCCCAGCACAGAGGACATCAGGATATCACTGCCCAGCTGGCACTTACTTTTCTGAGAAAAAGAAGAGCTTTATTGGAGCACAGGTCACATAACATACTAACCCCATTGACTGTGTAGAGCTCAGTGGCTTTCAGTTGGCAGTTATTCTACAAACCTGGGGCAAAGGAAACCACCAGTTCTGCCCCCTGCAGATCTCTGCTAGAGCATCTGCCGAAAGGTAACCAAAGGTGAGGTGAAAGGCAAAGGGGAACGGTGACCCAGAGTGCAGCTGCAGCCTCCCCGCCAGACCCAGTGCCCAGCACTGCCGGGTCAGAAGTGCCCCTGTGAGCACCTGCCCAGCACTGCTGGATCAGAAGTGCCCCTGCGAGCGCCTGCTCCGGGGTCCATGCCCAGTCCCTCTGACCCACAAACGCGTTGAATGCTTACTGGGGGCAGAGCACTGAGATACGCACTGCAGGAAACAAAAGGCTGACGAAGCAGTGACTGAGCTCCTGAAACTCAGAACCTGGCCCGGGAGACACAGATGTGGATTTAAACGATTGACACCCAGTAACAAGAAACATAGGGCTTCTCTGGTGGTTCAGACAGTAGAGAACCTGCCTGCAATGCAGGAGACCTGGGTTTGATCCCTGGGTTGGGAAGATCCCCTGAAGAAGGGAACGGCAATCCACTCCCGTGTTATTTCCTGGAGAATGCCATGGACAGAGGGACCTGGCGGGCTATAGTCCGTGGGGTTGCAAAGAGGTGGACATGACTGAGCAATTACCGGTAATAAAAACACAGAAAACCACGAAGAGAGAATTCTTTAACTTGATAAGGGACACTGACAAAAACCTCTGCAGCAAACAGCAAAGATCCACGGTAGAAGACGGAGCGCTTCAGGTGAGAATGGGAACGCAACCAGAACGTCCCCTTTCACCACTGCTATTCAACAAGGTTCCACGGCAAGGTGGGGGAAAGAAATATAAGGTACATGGATTAGAGAGAAAAAAATAAAACTGAGCCTGTCTGCAGATGAAACAATGCTTTGTGTACAAAATCCCAAGGAATCGATCAAAGAAAACCTCCTAGAATCCAAGTGAATTCAGCAAGGTTGCTGGGTATGAAAACTGACAAAAGTAAAATGTCTTTCTATATACTAGAAATTTACATGTGGAAATGGAAATTTAAAACTGTAAAATCTTTATGGACATGCCACACGGTGTGCAGGACCTCAGTTCCATGACCAGGGGTCAAACCTGCTCCCCGGGCAGTGGAAGCATGGCGTCTTAGCCCCTGGACTGTCAGGGAAGTCCCAGAAGTTGACATTTAAAATGCAGTACTATTAATAATCACAAGCCCCAAAACGAAACACTTAGGTATAAATCTAACAAAACATACATAGGACTTGTATGCTGCAAACTATAAAATGTGGATGAAAGAAATCAAAGATCTGATAAAAGGTGGGGCATACCATGTTCATGGACCGGAAGCATCAACATGATAAGGGCACGCTCTCTAAACTGACATATACAGGCTGAGCAATTTCTATGAAATCACAGCAAGAGCTTTTATGGATATAGATAGAACTATTATAAGATTTATATAATCTAAGGCACTAGATTAACTAAAACAATTCTGCAACAGAAAAATTAAGTGGGAGGAATCTAGTTTCCAGACGTATTATTACATAGCTACCATAAGCAAGACCGTGTGGTGCTGGTGATGGACCGGGCACAGAGATCAATGGGACGCGACAGAAAACCCAGACACAGGTACTACAGTCACTGCTTTTTTTTTTTTAAGATCCAAAAGCAATTAAGTAGAGGAATAGCCTTTCTAATAAATGATATTGAAGCAATTGGATATCCATAGGCAAAGAAAATCCAAAATCAAAACAAAACCTTGATCTCAACCTCACACCTTATACAGAACTGACTCAAAGCATAAAACTACAGCACGGTAGGAAATCTTCAAAGTCCACAACTTGGCGAACAGTCCTTAGACGTGACGCAAAATGCGTGGTTCACAGAGGGAAAAACGGCTCCCCTGGTGGCTCGGAGGAAGAATCCGCCTGCAGTGCCGGAGACCTCGGTGTGACCCCTGGGCTGGGAAGGTCCCCTGGAGGGGGGCACGTCAGCCCACTCCGTGGGCTGCCTGGAGAATGAAGCCCCATGGCCAGAGCCTGGCGGGCTGCAGTCCGCGGGGACGCAGAGTCGGACGCGACTGAGCACCTAACACATGCAGCATACGCCGATACACTGGATTTCATGAAAGGTAAAGCTTTTGCTCCTCAGAAGACTTTAAGAGGATAAAAAGACAGGCTTCGGACTGGTAGAAGATATTTGCCAACCACGTATCCGACAAACGACTCATATTTAGAATATACAAAGAATGCTCAAAAGTCAACAATTTAAAGAAACAAAACAATCCAAAAGACATGGAGAGCTGTGTCACCAGCAAGCACGCAGACAGCAAATAAGAAGACAAGATGCCCAAGTTCACTGGCCACCAGGGAGAAGCAGACCCGAGCTCTGAGAAGATGTCACTACACATCTATGAAAACAGCCCACACCAAAACATCAGCGACAGCACCAAATGGCGGTGAAGAGGCAGAGACACGCGAGCTCTAATGCACTGCTGGTGGGGATGTAAAATGCGACAGCCACTCCAGAACACAGTTTTTCAGTTTCTTAAAAAAAAAAAAAAAAGAAAGAAAGAAAAATTAAGCCTACACTTAACATACAATGCAGTATACCGTACCATGTCACTCCTGGACATGTATTCCAGAGAAATGAAAATTTACGTCCCCACAAAACCCTGTGCAGCAACGTTCACAGCAGCCACAAACTGGCAACAACCTAGGCGCGGCAACACTTTAATAAACCAAGTGTTCAGCTGCGGCACCTCGTACCACGGAACACAATTTAAGGATGAGAAGAACGGGCCACTGATGTGTGCAACTTAGACGGATCTCAAAAAAGCATACTATGTGATTCCGTTCATATAATGTCCTTTCAATGATAAAATCATAGGGATGGAAAGCACAGGACTGGCTCCTGGGGGCGGGGACTGGGGCAGGCCTGTGGCTGTGGCTGCGCAGCTGGAGGGAGCTCCCTGTGGTTTGGGGCAGGTCTGTGTCCTGAGGACACAGGCGATACGTGTCAGAGTCTCACACACACTGGACCAGCCTCAGTCTCCCAGGTTTGATGTTGCACTACAGTTAAACAAAATGCAACCACTGGGGGAAACTTGGAGATACCGCTCTGTGCAGTCTTTGCAATTTCCTGCAAATATGTATTTCAAAATAAAAACTAAAGAAAAAAAAAGTTAACTAGCAATTAGAGATATATGTTCCAATTACACGGTGTAGGAAGGGAAGGTTACTAGAGGCCAAAGGAAGAGAGACTGGTAGGAAGAGCTGAGGCTGGAAAACACTAACCTGAGAGGAGCTTCTGAAGTCCCGGTTCATTTCAACAAGTGCCCATAGCTCATTAGAGCCCACTCATCCGGAGGGCGGGGAGCAGGACTCAGACCAGGCCCCCGCTGGCCTTCCTCCCTGCCTCCCCCGTCCCTGCACTCTCTGAGACATCACCCCAAACTCCCCATTGCCTGCAGAGACACAGACGCTTCAGCAAGCACCTGAGCAGAGAGCAGGGATTTCACTGGTGAGATTCCAGGCAAAGGGTCAGGCTCCTTGGGGCAAGTCAGAGAAAGCCTCCCCCAGGCCGGCAAGGGGCTGGGTCAGGACCCCAGCCCCCACATGCCCCGAATCAGGCAGCCAGGCCGCCCACCACCCTTGATGGCCCTGCCCACACGACTCCCACGCGGCACATGCGCTCTGACCACAAGGTGTCTGCTCGGGGCTCCGACTCCCCGAGGAGCACGGCCCCACTCACGGGTTCAACTGAGCTCCCTCGGGAGCTGATGTCGGAGGCGAAGGCAGGGAACCAGACAGGCCTCAGAGGCCTGAGTGCTCGTTTACCAAGACTGCTTTCAACGCTGCGCAGACCAGGCCTGCCCTAATTATTGGGGTGAACATAGGTTTGGCTTTAAAAAAAACCTGGTGTATCCAAAAGCAGCCTGTGTTCCCACTGCATGCTGCCACCCAGGCAAGCTGGAACCGGTCCAAATTAACTTCACCCAAACTCGAAGAAAAGGCCTCTTATTTCTGTTTTTAGAAATCCAGGGAAATTGGCAAAGCTGCCGACAGACTTAGAACGCTACCAGCGGCTGTAGCCACTCTCTGGGTCTCCTTCACGTCATCTGGGGGGAAAGACAGCAGGCGGGAAAACAAAAACGACAGCTTTCCTTTGCCCTGATTGTGAATTATTCCAGTCAAAGACCACTTGCTACTAATTGTTCTGAATCTGCAAAACCAAGCTCCAGGGAAGTTTTCTAGTGTGGGACAGCTGCTTAAAATCTGAGTCCAGTTTTCCTTCCTTTTTAGCAAGAGCTTAGGGCCTTTCGAAATGTTATACACCTCTATTTTGCAGAAATGATAATTACATATGTATGTATCTCCCTGTCATGACACAGAGTTGCTAAGTCTTAAAAGATACTAATACAGCAGGCATAGCTGAATGATAAAATATCTTGCCCTAACCTTCTCCAGTAAAAGCCCAGTTTCCTAAAACACAAAGGCTAGGACAATTCTAAAACCTATGTACACTCACAAGCAAAAAACAAGGCAGAAGACAGCTTACTTGAGTCTCATTAACGGCTACTTAAGAAGTTCTTCTTTCAGTAACAGTGTTAACTGAAGTATTAATTTGTTCAATATTTTATTCACTCGCCCAAATATCAACAGGTAAAGTCCTAAGCAGACTGATGAGTTCATCTCAATACTATATGACACTTTAAACTGTTCGAAGAACACATTTTTAAAACAACTTATAAATCCAGCAGTTTCAGCTTCTAGTCAAAGAACAGCTCCCCTGTCTGCTGGAGATGTAGATTTGGGGTGGCGGGGGCGGGGTTCGGTTTTACTGGAAGAAGACCAAAAATCGCGAATCCTGTTATCTTGTTTCAAAATAGATTTTGTTAGTTTAGCCCCTAATCAAACCAAATCTTTTCAGATTAGTCATTCCTTACTAGAATCTTCCCACAATAAATACTAAGGCTCAGAAAGATGTAAAACGCTGAGCTTTCTCCACGGAATCGAGCTACATGAAGAGAACGGCAAGGTTTTGCGTGTTCCCCCAACTAGAAAGCCACATGAGCACTTGCAAAGCTCTGTTTCTGTGTTGCTGTTGTTTTTTTTAAACCCACTGGGCAGAGTTGTTTGCCTTTGGCCAGCATCCAAATAAAAGATACGCTGCCAGCAATGTAAACAGGATGCATTTCTTTACGTTAAAGAGCCCAGCAAGCAGAGGCAGAGGGCTCCTCTTAGCCTTCTCTGAGGCTGGAGTGGAGGCTACCTTCTAATTTAGAGGTCGGAGAAGAAGCGAGGCGGGGAGGGGCGTGGAGGAAGCGGCCCATCAGAGCGCCGTCAGCCCCGGACACAGAGCTGGCGGGCCTCCGGGGCCAGGCCCCGTCCCCACCACGCCCGTCCTCCTATGAGCTCTGGGAACGAACCTCTCTCTGCCCTCACGGCATAGCCCGTCCCTCGCCATGCTCCTACTTAAGGAGGGCTGCCTGACAGAGGGCTGTGCCAGGGAACGGGGACAGGCCAGAAGGGCCCTCCGCATGGCGCCTGCTCTGAGCTCGCAGCACCATCACAGAGGCCAGCCAGAGCGGGCCGGAGAGCACCGCCGGCATCAGGGAGGGGGAGAAGGGCTGCGGGACAGTGGGAAGCGTCACATCAGCGAGGGGAGCAGGTTAAGCCAGGCTGCGGAGAGCTAAGACATCTGGAATTTACTCTGGGAGACACTGGGAGCAAGCAAGGCTCTGGGAAGGAGTGGGACAAGGGCAGGGCTCTGCCTCCAGACTCGACTCCAGAGATGGGAAGGAGCAAGTGCAGGTGGGGAAGGCGGTCAGGAGGGGCGGCCAGGCCCTCCCGTGCGGAGATGACACACAGCAAGATGAGTTCCAAAGGCAGAGAGCATGGGACGGCTTAGGAGGGGGTGAGGTTTGGATAAGTTTATGACAAATTAAATTTAACAGGGCAATGGGATATCCAAGGCCAAGTTTTCAGAAAACAGAGGAATTATAAGGAAAACTCCAGGTGTAGGAAGTAGAAGTAAATTAGCAAAGTAAAGGAGAAGTAAATTAGCACCATCAGCTTTTTTTTTTTTTGACTGCCTAGGAAAGGCTGGTTCCCTTGTAAGTTAAAAAAAAAGAAAAAGAAAGGAATTCCACAGCAGTGCAGAATTCCTTGGATCTTCTAAACTGGAACGTGAAGGGCCATGCTAAATTTCAGACCTCAGGACGTAAGGGGTTGTGAAATCAACTCCTGGAGCCACATGCCGACCACCGGCCACTGTGTGTCATCCGCTCGTCCAGGCGTGTGAGCCAGAAGCTACTCGACTAAACGTCTCACTAAATGTTACAAAGACAGAGGTGTGCGGCGGGGTGCGGCGAGGAGTGAAGCCTTCTTGCTGAGGGCAGAAAATATTACATAAACTTAAGACTAAATAAATACTAAATGTCATTCCAAGAGGAAAAAGGCCTGTAATCACTACAAACAGGTAACACGGCTTAATATGCTGTGTTCAGGGTTATCTAGAGTCAAGCTGGGACTCAGCACTGTGGATGGAATGATTTAGTGAGAAGTTTTAAAATAAAAATATAGTGGTAAATACCTGAATAAACTGTCAACAGGAAGGGCAAATGCTTCATAGAATCCCCATTTCAGTTAAGACAGATATGCGTATATACGGAGAGACACCCATGGGTGTGCGTGCGTGTGAGCTCGTTTCATCTTCGTGACAGCGTGAGGTGTGGAGGATTGTGCCCACTTTACAGATGAGAAAACGGAAGCTCGACCACCCAGCCGTCGAGGGTGACTCCGGGACTCTGAAGCGTGTTTTTCCACCTCCATTCTCTTCCTCTACGGGTGTGTCTGGGGAGATAAGGGTGCAAAGAGGCACGAGGGAGAAGCTGTCTCTGCCCGTTGCCCGTTTTCACGCAGCTGACAGCAGGCGCCGAGGCCAGAACCATATGAACTGACCTTCCACGACCCAGCATTTCTGGTGCTCTCCAGAATTCTTTTTTTTTAAAGCCACAATTCAGCTAGAAGCATGGGAAATGGTACATGCCTGGCTGAATTAGAGGACACCGAGTAAGCTCAGATTCTCCTTTAATCTCTAAACAGTGGAAGCCTCACACACCGTCCTGGCAGCACAGTCGCGGGTCAGCCCTGCCGCCCTGCCCGACGCAGGCGCCTCCAGCCACCCGTGGCCGCTGAGCAGAGGGCCGTGGCCAGTCCGAACTGAGGTGTGTTAGTTCAGAGACTGGGCTTCAGAGACTCACTACAAAAGACACATGTATTTTGTCTTTTAATACTGACCACAGGTTGACATTATACAGCTGGAAGTCACGAACCTCCTGAGATTCTAACATTCTGGACAGTTCCAGCCCTGCAAGTGTTCCTGTAAAGCCGCTTTCACGTTGTCCTCTCCCTTCCCTACTGTGGCTCATCTGGAGAGCACGGTGGCGCGCGTCACAGTTCAGTGGGACAGCGCTGCTTGTGCGCGCACGCTGGAATTAAACTGTTTCGCGCCGCGCACTCCACGTTCATGCATCTCCTTCCCACTCATACAGACGCGGACAGGACACGCTGTGGCCTCCGATACGGGTGCAGAGGCCACGCGCAGCGGCACAGGTCAGAGCAGCCTTGGCAGGATGCAGGCTCTGCCACCTCGGTGCCTGTGAAAAGTGGCTTCAGTTCCTCAAGACACCGGCCTGCCTCCGGAGCCCGCGCCTCCCTGCAGGCTGGCACCCGCGCCGGTAGGCCCACATTCTCAAGGGGTCCAGAGGGGGTGCGCTGGACAGCACTGGAACCCCAGCCACCGGCCTCCACCGGGAGGAGTAAACACCACCCGCCCCGTTGTCAGCAGGCGCCCTGGTGCTGCCTTCAAAACAGGCCCACACCCTCACCGCTTCCTGCCACTCCCTCCGCGATGGCTTTGGTCCAGCTGCCAGCATCTCTCACCTGGATCACGGCAAACCTTCCGACTGGCCCTCACGTCTACACGTGCCCCCATCAGTCTCTTCTCAAAATGAGGTCACGGTGCCCTCTGCCCAACCCCACAGGGCCCTTTCTTATTACAGGAAAAGCCCAGAAGGCCCGACCCCTCTTCCTCCTGCTCCACGCCGTGGCCTGAGCACCTCTGGGACACCCGAGACCCTCCTGCCCCAGACATGCACAGGGCCCGCTCCTGTCTACTCTGAGCCTCTACTCAGGTGTCAGCTCAGCGAGGCCGTCCCCGGCCGCCTTAACCACTGCCTGAGGCCACCCGGCACCTGCCCTTCCCACCCTCCCCTGCTCTCTTTCTCGAGCATTTACTGCTGCCCAGCGAATGGGCCCGACAGTCACTTACCCATCTGGGTTGCCCCGTCTCTCCCGCACTGGAACGAGCGGCCCCTGAGGACAGGCTCCTCTGTCTGTTTGCTCAGCCCGAACCCCCAGGGCCGCACACCGATCTACGGCTGTTGACAGGATGAGCTCAGCGGTCTCGGGTTCCTCGGCTGCTAAGCCAGGATGAACAGCCCTTCCTACCTCTCACACTGCAGCAAGGAGTACCTGAGGCAATAGATACCGGATGCCAACAATCAAATTCGCCTTGTGCCAAAACTGGTCTAAAAAAAGATGCAACCTGAACGTCACTAGTCATTCCAAGTCCCTTCTCACGGGAAATCTCACACGTGAGGAACCATTATTGAGGTTAATGAATTAATAGCCACAACCTGAACGTCAATAGGCATTCCAAGTCCTTTCTCACTGGAAATCTCACATGTGAGCAATCAACATTGAGGTTAATAAATTAATATCGGCCCATTCTTTATTTGAAAGCAATTTAGTTACAAAATGCGTCTGGAAAGTTCCTTTTAAAACTATCCATTTTGGTACGTCAAAGATAAAAAGAAAAGCCTGTTTAGAGAAAAAGTTCAACCAAAGCAACAGCCTAAATGACTGTAACAAGTCAATGAAATCTGCAGAGTGACAGTTTAAATAGAAGCATACATTTCACCCGTGTGAAATGTGAAATGCGCTTTTCTTAAAAGCGCACGGACACCGTCATGATAAGGAAAAAAAGCAAGTCTTTAAAAGCTCCCTGGATGTGGAGCAGCCTCCAGCACGAGGCCAGCTCCTTCAGCAGGCACGACAGTGTCCCGTCCTCGCAGGGAGACATCCTAACCTCAGAAAGGGCTCGACCCCGGAAGCGGAGGAGATCCCTCGTGAAACATGGAGCTCACAGTTTCAGGGTTTGCCGCGAAGGTCACACGGTAGAAGTAACAATAGTAACCACGTGACCTCCTCTAGGAGGAACCTGGCTCAGGATCCCATGGAGAACGAGAAGAACCTGCATCTGACACGACAGATCCCAGCGACCGCTAGAGATAGTAAGGAAAAAAAAAACAAAACCGGGGCAGCGGGCCTGGAGGCTGTCACACACAGGGACAGGGGCAGCAGCTCAGCCCATCAACAGCAGGTGCGGAACTGGAAGAGGGGCTTCTCGTGCAGGCGAGTGAGGGCTCCCCCTCCACAGCTGCGGGAGGTTAGACTGCAGGAGGGCACAGCCCGAGTCCCCAGGCTGGGCGGTACCAACAGACCCCGAAAGGGAGGCCCAGCTCCCGCTGGCGCTGCGTTCCATCCCCCGGCCTCACGGTGCCGGGCCTGGGCTCAGAGGTGAGTCACACACCCTTCAGGGACACAGCCTGGGCCCCATTCAGCACTCAAGGGCAGCTTCACAAGCTCAGGATTTACAGACGACTGTGGAGAGTGACCGTTACCAAACTTCTGTTTACGACACAGACTTAAGATGCTGCGTGAGGCGAGACCAGCTACGATGCCCTGCCCGCACGCCACAGGCTCTAGAGGCGAAGGGGACTGTAAACTGAGGCCTCACTGCTTTCGACGGGCTCCCACGGGGCCACGCCTGACTCGATTCTGTTCTGCCAGCCCTCGCCGAGGGCTCCAGCGCCGGCTTCTAA
This sequence comes from Connochaetes taurinus, assembly GCA_006408615.1. NCBI lineage: Eukaryota > Metazoa > Chordata > Mammalia > Artiodactyla > Bovidae > Connochaetes > Connochaetes taurinus. The sequence continues at coordinate 53,411 of SJXO01004805.1, read as the reverse complement.
CCCTGGTCAACAAAGTACACGCACAAAACAGATGCTCCGTCACGTGGACTCTGCTGACGGTTCAAAGACAGTCCTGCAGGTCACGCCCGACACCAGGGCCCACTTCCTAAAAAGCCCCTTCCATGCAGAACCAGGTGACGTCACACTTTGCTTCCACATGAAAAAGCAAAGGAGATCTGACATTTAACCCCTAGAGCACCGGCTACTTAGGGTGGGACGGAACCTCCCGGAAGTTCTGCCAGCAACGCGACACCCCCACATCATGAGAAAACAACACGGCTCCTGAGCACCCGGGAGGGAGCACCCGGGAGGGAGCACCCGGGAGCGCTCTGGAGCGTTCTTTGCCAGGAACCTGCAAGCAGAGCCAATAATCCCTCTGTTACTAATTCTGGGAAAAAACTATTCTCGGTTTTCAAGGAAGAATACTTCCTTAAGGACCCACATCTGCTTTTCCTCAGAATTATGATAAATCATTCAGACGGTGTTTTTCTTAGCCTACTTTCTTTTTTGTGTAGAGCTGCTTAGATACCACAAGAGAGTCTTCAGATCTTGGTGACTGGCTCAGACCAGGGAACCTCACGCCCCCGATCAGTCACGCCCAGTGTCGACGACCTCCACTGAAGTCACACGAGTGTGCAGCCATTTATCAGGAGCGTCAAGCTCCACCCTGATCATGTGGGGGGACTACAGAAAAAGGCAGATGCCCACAAAACCTCTCCTCGTAACTAATGGCCAAGTTGGCAAATGACGTAGTCACGCAACATTTTTAGGTGGGTTTAAGGATAAATAACACGCATAAAAATCAGAAGAACTCAGTACCCTTACAGTATAACTGTGACGGCCAATAAACCCACGAAAAGACGCTCAATGTTGCTCGTTACAATCAAGACTACAGTGAGGTGTGACCTCACACCAACCAGGACGGCCGTCATCGAAGAACAAGAGAGACTCCCCTGGCGGTCCAGCGGTTAAGAACCTGCCTGGCAATGCAGGTTCCATCCCTGGTGGGGCCTAAGATCCCTCCCACACTCCTCGGAGCAGCACAGCCCGAGTGCCGCCGGCGGAGCCCATCACCATGACTGGAGAGCTCCTGCGTCAGGAGGGAAGGGCCCACGTGAGGCCCCATACGTCCCTCCTGCCGCAACTCTGACCCAAAGCAGCCAAATAAATAAAGATTAAAAAAACTACCAACAGTAAATGCTGGACGAGGTGTGGAGAAAAGGGACTCCTCCAGCACTGTTGGTAGGGATGCGGGCTTGGCACTGCTACTGTGGAGAACAGTATCCAGGTTCTTTAACAAACTCGGAATAAACCTGCCGCACGACCCAGCAGTCCTGGCTACTGGGCGCGTAGGCAAGAACACCACAATCCAGACAGACGCTCGCACGCCAGCGGTCACCGCAGCGCCGCTCACAGCAGCTAGGACACGGAAGCAACCTAGATGTCCACCGACAGACCGACGGGTAAAGAAGGCGTGGAGCGTGCATACAATGCAACAGTGCTCAGCCGTAAAAGGAACACCTCTGAGTCGGCTGCCATGAGGTGGATGAGCCTAGAGCCGGTTATACAGAGTGAAATAAGTCAGAAAGAAAGATAAATGCTGTATTTTAACGCATCTATACGGAGTCTAGAGAAACAGGACTGATGAACCTATTTACAGCGAAGAAATGCAGGGGAAGGAGACGGGGGCTGGGGGGGCCACTGAGAGCCGCGGTGACATCTGTGCCCGAGTGTGGGTAAAGCGGCTAGCTGGCTCGGAGCCGCTGGAAAACCCAGGGAGCGCCGACCGGGCGGGGCGGGAGGAGACACACACACACAGTCGGGACCCATTCACGCTGGGGGACGCGGGGACCGCAGCTCTGTAAAGTGATGATGCTCCGATTAAAAACCCAAAGCAACAAAAATGTGTAACTGCTTTGGCCCAAGTAAGAAGAGGGCACAGCGCTAAGAATAAACGAGGTTTTAAAACTACCAAGATTTATCAGCTTTGGTGAAAGAGAACGCCCTTGGGCAACAGGATGAGCTTTATATCGCAGAGGACACGGCCGCCCCGGTCAGCGAAGCCTGCTGGCGGTCCCAGGCACCAAGGAGCCCCTGGTCGGGTGCACGTGGCGCACACGGGCCCAGGACCAACGGCCTGCTGCGCCTGGAGAGACCCCGGCTGGGTGGAGACCGCGCAGGCAGAGGTGGCGGCCCGGGCGGCGCAGAGCTGGAGAGCTGGACGCCCAGCGGAGTCGCGGGTCCGCGGGCGAGGCCCCGGCTGCCCCTGCCCGTCCGCGGGCCAGCGTCAGGCGCCGGCGCCCAGGCTGGCGGCGAGTCTGCGCTCGGAACGGACGGACCGGCAGCTCCCCTCTGCTGCACCGAGCGTGAGCCAGGGCTCGGCTTCAGGAGCCCCGCGCACCGGCGTTCAAGACAATCCGCGGAGCAGAAGACAGACCCCTCGCGACTGTATGCAGGTTCACAGGTAAGAAGCTTCAGAAGTTACACCCTGAAGCTTCCAGGGGACTTCTGCCAACAGAAAGTCTTTCATACCCAAGGGTCACCTTCCCAGTGAGGCCTCCCTCGACCACCCTGCTGGGAAGCACAGCCCCCACCGCAAAACTCAATTCCTCTTCCTGCCGCTTTCACGGTCCCGAATTTCAGGGTCGGAGCTGGAAACTCAGGGGGCTGCATTGGGCACCCTGAAGACAGGGTGTCCTTGTGATGAACAGCCTTCCAGCCCCACGTGATCGTCAGGCTGTGTGATACTTTCAGGAGGAGTCCCCAACTCACCCTTCCCGTGTCCCCGAGGGGGCTCACCCACACCTCAGGTGGCCCTGGGAGGCAGAGAACAGCCCGTGATGCCGTGACTTTTTACTTCTGGAGCCGAACAGACAGTGAACACCCTGCCCTCCGCCAGGAGACCATTTTTACCCTGCAGCAGGCCCGTCAGCCCATTCCGTTCATCCCAAGACACCGGGTGCCCACACCGTGGGGGTGACCGAGGACAGGGCAGAGATGGGACGGCTGGGCCCCTGCCCACGTGAAGCTTCCTGTGAGCCGAGGACTATCCTAAAATGCTTCCCACAGAAAGAGAAGTGGAAAAGCCCTGCACTCTGGCTCTAAGGGAAAGAAATACCCTGGGGAGAGAAGGGGAAAGAGGCTGTGTCAGCAGGGTCGACAGGGAAGGCTGCTGAGGAGCCACGTACGCTGACTTGACCACAGGGATGGGCCGGCCACTCACTAAGTGGCAGGGTGAGTGTTCCGAGTGGACAGGACGCCAGGGCCCTGAGCGCCGCAGTTTTAAGAAACTCGACATCAGAGGGACGCGGAGTGCGGTGAGTAGGGGCCAGGGTGAGGCCGAGGGCGTCAGGTCAGTTGTGAGCGCGGCAGGGAGGCTTCATGGGGGTCACCTGGGTTTCCTCCTTGACTGCAGTTTGATTATAAAATGTAGTTCAGAAGCAGGAGAAATTTAACAAGAGTGTCATTTTTTATCAAACAATCTTTGAAAGTCTGCCGGGGTCAACTCAGAAATGGCCCATCTGGGGTGGTGGCTTTCTGGGTGGTTAGTTCACCCATGCTTAAAGGCGAGGCTCTTCCATAGCTGGTCAAGAAGAAAACAGCCCGGGGTACTCCGCTAACACGTGCCTCATCACACAGCGGAGAGCAGACAGACTTCAGAAAACCGTTCCCATCTGCCGACAAACTGGGTGCTCCGCGTCCACCTTCATCCGAGGTCCCCCGGGTCCCCCACATTCTTGTGAGACGCACTCTGGAGGGCAGCCTGCACGTCACAGGACTGAGGAGTGAGGTCACAGTTCCTCCCGCGTCTGAGAGCCACTGGGGGAGGCACGGCTGCCCGGCCTGAGTGCAGAACCCTGGCCCCGGAGCACGACTACACAGACATCCGGCCTGTGTGTCCCTGCTGGGGGCGTGGGGGGTGGGGGCAGGTCAGCATATTAAGGCCTGCAGGCCAGACCCGCCCCGTCTCCTGATTGTGTGTGGCTTGTGAGCTAAGTGTGGCTCTCATAGACGAGCATGTGCATTTGACTCTACGGTGAGAACACACCTCTATTCAGTGAAATGGTATCCCCCACAAAGGAGTCCCATTCTTTTCAATAGTCACCTGTATTGTAAAAATTTTACTCAACTGTCACCGTTCTAGTATTGTGAAATTACCAACGGAACTGATTGGCGGACGTCGGTTCTCTTGCTGCGCGGGTACCTACATGGCGTCCCTGGCTGTGACCCTGGGGCTCCAGTCTCTGGGCGACTCCTCCGGCTTTGGTGCCCCGCCTCCAGGGCCCTGCGTCTGACACTGAGAACTGAGCAGGGATCAGAGTCCTGGCTCCCACATCGCTGCTTCTTGGGCTGGGCTGCTGTCCATTACCTGGGGTCCACGCACGTCCTGATGCCCAGGCTGATCGCACCCCTGCACTCAGGGCCTCCAGGGAGGAGTCCGACGTGGCACCTCTGAAGGCCCTGCTGCCGGCCTGAGTGGGGAGGGGTGCCTGGGTGCGCCATCTCGGCACACCAGCCCAGGGCACAGTTCTCGCCGCGTGACTCCTCGTGTCGCCCACGTCTTCTACCTTCTGCATGGCGGTGCTCTGACATCTCGGGAGCCGTGCTGATCCTGGAGAGACTGCCCCTCCTGGGCGAACCCAGCAGCCCGGAACCAGCTCCCCCTCCGCTCCTGCCCTCCAGGCGGCAGGAGCCCTCCGGTCTGGACTGGTCCCGACCAAGACGGCCCACAGTGGGCGCCCAGCACACTCTCCGGCCCAGGCTGCTGCCCTGCCTTGCCCCCTCCTTCCTGCAGCACCCCAGAGAGGCTCCACCAGGCTTCTGCTCTCTCTCCCTCCGGACGGACCTCGGTGCTCCCCAGACACCAGGCAGAGCCTCCTGCTCCTGGGGGTCTGTCAGGACAGACGTCTTCCTTCACAGCTGTCGTTCCCATGTCTGGGAGCCTCTAGATTCCTGATTAAAGCAAACCCTGGGCGTGTGCCTCTGCCTCTGCTCCCATCTGCAGCACACACTCAGTGGGTCCCACTAACCCGTCCACTTGGACACACACATGGCGATTTGTCATTATCTGAAGTAAGGACCACAGTTTCCCGGCTCAGTAAGACTTCCCATGAGAAGCAATACTGGACACATTTGAGAAGCAACGCTCCAGTAACGCTGGGATAAATGGTATCCAGAAGGGAAGCATATGAATGGCCCAGCAAGTCCACACCCAAGCACACACTCCGGCTGCTGGGCACTGCAAACACAGACCAGACAGGCACTGCCAGTCGCAGTGAAAACGAAAAGCAACCCAGCGAGGGCTACAAACCACGGTGATGGCTGCGAGGGTTACAATGAACCAGCTGGATGTGTAGGTGCCAACGCGCACAGAAGGCAAAAACACACTGCTGAGCAAGCCAGTGTTTTAAACGATACACTTAAAGATAGCACCATTTAAATAAGCTCTTTAAAAAACACATGAACTCTATACACTCATTATGGATATAAACACAGGTAGTAAAACTATAAAACCACGGATTAAACACACATGAAATTCACGACAGCGGTGCCTCCGGGGAGAAAGGCAGCAACAGCAGTTGAAATAAAAATGAGGCAAGTGTGAACTGAACCCTCACATGTTGGGCACAAACCTGGTGGGCACCAAGCCTCCAGGCCTCAGGACACCTGTGAGCTGGCACAACCACCCCCCCTTCATGGTGGGCACCAAGCCTCCAGGCCTCAGGACACCTGTGAGCTGGCACAACCACCCCCCCTTCATGGAGCCGAGAGCCGACGTCCACCTTGCCAAACAGCTGACAGAACGTGCTGGGTGCCTGCAGTCCTCCCAGGGACCACCTGCCCAACTCTAGTCCACCCCCACCGCCCCAGCCCCAACCGTGTCCCCACTCAGTACCAGAGCATCCTCCTAAAACCTTGAGGCAGGTGGTTTTGCTTCTCACTGCACACCTTCAGCACAGCGGACAGGACCCTGTGATATCTCCCCCTCCCTGCCACCCCGCCCACGCTGACCCCGGGCACACCCCACCTCGGGGCCCCCCAGTCCTGGTTCCCTCTGCCCAGAGAGCTCGCTCCCCGGATGGCGGGTGGGCAGCGCGCTTCCTCTGAGGGTCTCTGCCAGCTGCTTCACATCCAGGCCTGCTCCCACGCTTAGCTGTGATCTCCTGGTGTGGGGGGCCACCACAGCCTCTTCCTTACAACTTTATAAAGAGGAGTCATAGGCACATTTTAATCCACACAGACAAAACCCCATGAGGCCCATTCGCATTCTACAAAAACATCATGTAAGTGAAAGATGCTGATTGACTTTCTGAGTAACAGCCTGTTTATGGTAGGCTTGAGAATTTTGTGAAGATTCTTAGATTACGGAAATTCTGCAAGGACAGGCTGAAAAATAAAATGACTGTGATCACTCCAACTGTGTTTCAGAGAAGAGACTCCCTTTGACAGTGGGAAACCTGCTGCTTCCGGGGAGAGGGGTGTGTGTGTGTGGGGGGGGGTGTCCATCTGGGGAGGGGTATGTGTGTGTGCGTGTAGGTATGTGTATGTGTGTTGGGAGGGGTGAGTGTATGTGTGTGTGCCATCTCCAGGCAGGATAATCATGTGACTGTGTGTGTCTGTTTCTGTCCCGGGAGAGGTGTGTGCGTGCCTGCCTGTCTCTGTCCAGGGAGAGGTGTGTGTGTGTGTGTGCCGTCTCCAGGCAGGACAATCGTGACTGCGTGTGTTTCCGTCCGGGGAGAGGCGTGTGTGTGTGCCATCTCCAGGCAGGATAATCGTGAGTGTGTGTGTTTCCGTCCGGGGAGAGGCGTGTGTGTGTGTGTCCAAGCAGGACAATCACGTGAATGTGTGTCTGTGTCGTCTCCAGGTGTGTGTGTGTGTGTGTGCACACGCGTGCGCGCGCCGCCTCCAGGCATGACAATCCCGTGAATGAACCAACCAACCAACCAACCGGCTCAGAGCCGCAGACACGCCAGAGTGAGAAAATGGGCGTCAGGACCCGGCTGGGTGCAGGGAGAAGCTGGAGGGCGGGTGTTTCAGCTGCAGAGAATGCCCGGAGGCCTGGTGCCCTTGAACTCCACTTACACGAATGACTCCACCCAAGCAAACAGCGCTGCACTCCTGACTGGCTCACTCCACCCTGAGCCCCGCCCCCCTCCGCCCCCCGGGATAGTGGCAAGTGCTCCAGTGACTCTCTTTCCTGAGCCCTCTGCTCCACCTTGGCACCAGGTAGCCTGTCTGTCTTCCCCTGGCAAGCCTCCTGGCCCGAGGATGGTTGCCAGGAAACACAGGGTCAGCTTATCTTCCTGCTCGGGAGAATCCTGACCTTCCTGTTCTTGGAACGTGAAAAACCTTTGTTTTACAAGATCATCAAAATTAATGTATCGTTTCCAAGTTTTTAGACGTTTTCCTGTTAAAGTGCCTATTCACACATCCAACAAATATCTGAAAGCCTACTATGTGCCGGTGCTATGCCAGGCCTGAGAGACAAGCACACGAGCGCCGGGGTCCCTGCACGCCTGTCCAGGGGCGCCCACCAGAACCTTGTACAGATGAAACACACACAGGGAGCTTCACACTGGCACCAGGATCCCCAACTTAGTTTAGAGAGATTAGAATGCAGTTACTCAGCTCTCCTGGTTTCTGTTCTCAGGACGCTGTACTTAAATGACAAATTCTGAAGTTTCTTCTCCTTCGACATGTTCTCCTTTGTGGGCTTGTCTCCCTTCCCAGATTCCACCGGGACAACATTCTCAGAATTCAGGCAATCCACCTGTCCAACCAGCATCTGCAGAGTGTCTAGGAACCAAGAGTGTAATTCTGAGTCACGGGGCCTGGAGTCCCTCTAGGAACGCACCTCAGGAAGCCCCTTTCTCGGGCCCTAGAGATCAGAGATGGAGTTGTGCCAAGGAGCGGAACAAAACTAACGTTCTCAACCCTGCTAACCTCCACGGTGGTCTGCTAAAGATACTCCTGAAGGCATGGACCTGAACGACGCTACAGGAATTTATCTTCAAGGCTCCTAGTGTCCATCTCCTGACCTCGTATTTACCTGAATTTAATGCAGTTTAAGAGATTAGAAACAACATGTCTTTTAGGAACACTGCCGTTACAAATCATTGCTATGCTGCTGCTGCTGCTAAGTCACGTCAGTCGTGTCTGACTCTGTGTGACCCCACAGATGGCAGCCCACCAAGTTCCTCTGTCCCTGGGATTCTCCAGGCAAGAATACTGGAGTGGGCTGCCATTTCCTTCTCCAATTCTAACTAATTCTTATGGACCACTCATACATACTTCTAACAACAACAACTCGGGTCAGAGGCACCCACAGCAGGCTTTGTTGGAGGGGCGTCTCCCACACCTACTGGTCCACACAGCCCAGAGGCAGCCCCACATGTGGATAGGTCCCCCCTCCCCCAACCACATACAACACACAATCAACCCCAAGGGACCGGCCTTCCTACAGCTATGCAGAGACAAGAGGGAACTGTTTGCGCACAAGGCTACTTATCTAACTGAAATACTGGCAGCAGTAAGGCCAAAAGCGAGTTCTCTGATTGCAGCTTCTACGAGCTCAAACTGGGAACTTTCTGATGGTCCAAGAGGGACCGCATCTGGGAAGGGGACAGAAGCAGAACACGACAAAGACAGCCTGGAACCCAAAAGACAGACGTTCCTGGCCTTCCAGTCACGCTAATGATACGTCTCTGCAGACTCAGTGCAGGGAAACTGTGTCGGAGGAGGCCCAGTCACTGCTCGAAAAAATCAGAACAACTTACTCAATAAGAGTCAGGAAGCATCTGCTACAAGGTGGAGCAGAGCAAAAACCAGAATGAATGCTGGACTTCAAAGGGTCTTGCATTCTCATTGACTGGACATATAATTAACTAAAAAGACACACTGAAGAGGCATTCCGTGGACGTAGTAAAGTACAAACTGTATATTATTAACTATAAAATGCAGTGCAAATGAATGATCCTGATGGAATAAAGGTCATGCAGTAAAACTACACAGAGAAACAGGGAAAAGTTTTTACTTTATATAAAAGTCGTGTACATGTTTACATAAGTAGGGAAATTAAAAATAAGTCCCCTTTAATTAGAGATAAATGCTTATTACATTTCGGTGAAAATCATTACCATGCCCCTGACCCCATTTATTTTTTATACTCAAAGTTTGGATCTAAAACCAAAATCAAACTCACTTCTTTTTCAATTAAACACAGGACAACCATGTTTCCAGGTCTCAGAAATATTATTTTCAACGTGAGTACCCTCTGAGCCTTTCCAGACCTGGACACCCTGGTCTCCCTCCAGTGGGCACACCAGTAACCTCAAGTGTCCAGGTAGGTGGGGTCACTGCAGCCCCATCCCAGCTTCTACCCTCCCGCAGAGCCCTGGTTCCCGGCAGCCCTCCCTGGGAAGTGCTGGTCCAAGCAGCCCCCTCCTCCACTCAGGTGCCACCCGACAGCCAGGTGTACCCTCCCTCCCCTCTGCCCCTTTTCCTTCCCACCGGCAATGCACACCCTCTGATGTTTTGGAGAAGCCACCCCACCTGTCTGTTTCCCACAGAAGGCCAGCTCTGGCAGGACAGGGCTTTGCTGCGCATTGCTGAGGCTCTCTGAGCAGCTGCATGGGGGAGGGTGGGCTCCGGGACCTCAGCTGATCCCGGCCGTGAGCTGCCCACCACCGCTGCCACTCACCTGCAGGCCGTCGGGGTGCTGGCAACACCACGGACCACACGTGAAACCTGCACTCACGATTCAGAGCCTGACCTATGCCTGATCGGAAGTGCAGAACCCCAGGCCCCCTCTGGCCTACTGAGCTGGCATCTGCATCCCACGGCTGCCAGGCGTTCCGGCACACACGGGGTCTGGACCCGGAGGCTGTGGCCAGCGAGCCCAGCACACGCCCAGGAAGCTCCCTCACCTCGGGGCACCGGAGCCGTGCCTGCCCCTGGAGGGGGCACAGGCTCTCATGATCACCTTCAGTCATCGGACAGCCCTCAGCAGAGACAGCAAGCCCGTCCACACCCTGTCACCCTGTTCCCGAAAAAAAACATATGTAGCCGCCCCCCGGGTCAGGGGTGCGGCGAGGACGAGCGTCGGGAGCACAAACGGCCTCGTCTCAGGCTCTCCAGACTCGGGCCCAGCAGAGGCCAGGGCACCAAACCTGCCCGGGCCAC
>SJXO01004805.1:25568-42498 GCA_006408615.1 Connochaetes taurinus | reverse complement strand
GGAAAAACCATAGCCTTGACTAGACGGACCTTTGTTGGCAAAGTAATGTCTCTGCTTTCCAATGTGCTATCTAGGTTGGTCATAACTTTCCATAAAAGAGTAAGCGTCTTTTAATTTCATGGCTGCAGTCACCATCTGCAGTTATTCTGGAGCTCAAAAAAAATATAAGTCTGACACTGTTTCCACTGTTAGCCCTCATAGGATCACTATAAAAACTAAGATGAATCCTCACATAGGTTTGATTATAAACAGGAAGAAGTGAAAGTCAAGAAGTCAAAAGAAAGAGCTTCACCAGACACAGAACAATAGCAACTAATAAACACATGAAAAGATCTTCAGGCCATCAGGACACGCACATTAGAACCAGGGTGGCTAAAAAAGAAAAAAGGCAACCGCAAGAGTCGGTGCGGGTGCAGAGAAGCTGGAACCCTCAGGCTGCTGGTGGGAACACAGTGCTTCTCATGATAACTATCCCAAACAATGCATTTTCTCAGAATTGTATTACTTATCATCACACATTTACTCATCACACAAACCTCAGCATGGCTCTGTCAAGTTCCAAGAAAAATAAACAGGGATTTGACTGGTTGTGTTCAATTCCTAAATTGGCATTTTTACAACAGCAACAATTCCTATCCACCACCCCCCCCAAAGAAGCAACTTTTCCAGGATTTCTATGTTCTTCAGCAACGGTTTAGGACTTTCTCCATATAGACTGCACGTGAGCATGTCTTGCTTATTCCTAGGTATGTCATCCTTTGCGCTGGCGTTAGGAATGGGATTTTTTCTATCACAGGAAAGCACACACGTGCACACACAGTTCACCCACGGACATTTACTTTGTGTCCAGCCACTCCGGTAACTATTTTTAATTCTAGTAAGTTTTTGGATGATCTTTTGGATCTACTATTTATAATGTTAATTTTGTTCCTTCCTTTCCAGTAGACACACCTAATTTCTTTTGTCTTTTAACTGACTAGAATCTCCAGAACATCGCTGAGTTATTAGATTAGTTGCTGGCAGTCTCGGCTCAATCTAGTCTGAAATTAGAACGTCTCTTCGCAGAGGGTAGCTTCCTCAGTCGCCCAGACGACTCAGGCACTCCAGCCGCCAGGCAGTCGTCTTGTTGCCGTAGCAGTGCGCTCAATGGTGTCCCCTTCAGTCATTTATATACTCAGATGACAGGGCCAATGTCAAAGCCATTTGGGGGAAAAAAGGGGGACATTCAAGGAAATGGCTGCCTGAGTAGTAATTGTGAAAACAACACACAAGGAAATAACTTAGCTATATTTATTATATCACTAGCTTTCAACATTGGACAAAGTTGTTTTAGAAGGTTCAAGATTTCATTCTTTAAAGACATAGTACGTACATACAGTGGAATATTCCTCAGCCGCGAGAAAGAACGACGTGCCATTTACAGGTACAGAGACAGACCTAGAGACTGTCGCACCAAGGGAAGTCGTCAGGCAGAAGGAGAAGAAGTCAGGCAGAAGGAGAAGAAGTCAGGCAGAAGGAGAAAGACAGCGTTAATACCGATCACATCCCTTGTATGTGGAATGTAAAATAACGACACAAATGAAGTTATCTCTGGAACAGACTTACAGAAACACAACAGACATGCAGTTGCCACGGTGAGGGTGGGGTGAGGCGGGGGAGGGATGGGGTTGGAGGCTGGGATGAGCAGACCCAAACTATTATACACAGGATGGATGAGCACCAAGGTTCTGCTGTGCAGCAGGGAACGCCATTAAGTATCCAGTGATAAACCATAATGGAAACGAATATGAAAAGGAATCTACACACACACACACACACGCGCATAAACAATCAATCTGCTGAGCACCAGAAATGAACACATTGTAAAGCAACTCTATATGTCAATAAAACAAAGATCTATCTTTTAATCTGCTTCAAAAACGGCTACATTTACAACATTCTCCTTATTTCCAATACTTTATTTTTAGAAATGTTATTATTTTAAAATTTGTGAAAGACTGCTGCTGCTGCTAAGTCACTTCAGTCACGTCCGACGCTGTGCAACCCCATAGACGGCAGCCCACCAGGCTCCCCCATCCCTGGGATTCTCCAGGCAAGAACACTGGAGTGGGTTCCCATTTCCTTCTCCAGTGCATGAAAGTGAAAAGTGAAAGTGAAGTCGCTCAGTCGTGTCCGACTCTTAGCGACCCCATGAACTGAAGCCTACCAGGCTCCTCCGTCCATGGGATTCCCCAGGCAAGGGTGCTGGAGTGGGGTGCCTCTGCCTTCTCCATGTGAAAGACTAGGAAAGGGCAATTTACTGTCAGAAGAGTTTTAATTTGTACTAGATACAAGAGCGCTCAGGCAACCTGGTGGCTCTTTTCCTAAATTTACCAAGAATTAGGAAACAAATTCCCACTTAAAATGCTGCAGATGCTGTGGCCTCCTCAGCAAATATTTACACATTCTGGAAATATTCAAGATTACAAAAATTCTAAAGCAAGATTCAAACCACAAATTAAGTTAAAAAAAAAACAAACCCCCAAACACATCTACAATTCAAAATGAAAACATCCTGGTAATTGCAGAAAAGTATGTAAGAAGGCATTAAACCATCACTCCCAGACTGTTAAATCATATTTTTAAGGACTCATAAAATGACTATTACCAAGGCGGCCTCTAAAATAACATTTACTGTAGAAAGTATATATATATTTTTAAAGTTCATGTTTCATAGAAATAAACACTTATTTTGTCATGCTTCTGATGTATTTTTAAGGTTGGTGTACTGTAAGGTACTGTTTGACGGTGTGAGAGTGTGAGCGAGTCTGCCTCCCTGCGAGCTCTGCACCGCGTCCCACGTGGTCGGGCTCTCCTGTACCAGTCACTGCCCTGCTGGCCAAGTTCCCACGTCTACTGCTGGCGTTGCAGCACAGGGAAAACTGGGAAGGCCACCACCCCATAAGCAATGCTCCCATCTCGTGAGAGTGGGAGCCCCAGCACCCCGCCCTGGTCCCCGGCCCCCCGCCCCCCGGCAGGCAGAGGCGCCGGCACGGAGGTGGACCACCTGTTTTCTCAGCAGCAGCAGGAGCCCCACCCAGCCACCCCCGCCTCTCTCGTTACTGTAAAGCTGCCACAGGTAACTCACCAGATGATTACGTGAAAGGGGGTTTGAAAACTGTGACCCACCCTCCCAGGAAGCAGTCACTATGGTTACACGTGGCGAGGAGGAGCCCTAGAATCTTCTCTTTTTGTTCCTGGCTGCAGTGTTTCTGAAATGTTGCGGGGGGGGGCATATACTTAATACCTGCCATTTTTGTTAGTCAAAAAGGGACAAATATCAGAACTTCATACAACTCAGCCTACACATGGAATAGTGTTCTTTTTCCTTCCTTGATGACTGCTGCTGAACGTTTTTTATACTCATGTGTAAGGTCATCTTTAAAACACATACGTGGCTATGTTTACATGTGTACAGCTATCCCACAAGGGGATGGGAGAAGGTCCTCTGACCCTGCTCTAATGTACTTCCCCAGATGGATCTTTTAAAAACGTAGATCGAGGCAATCCTCTGTTGGAAGCCCTTCAATCCTGCCTCCCGCTGCCACTGGAATCACCTGAGACTGGATCGTCCGTTCAGGATTCTGGAAGCTCTCACCTGCAGGCTACGGATGGCCCCCTAGGACCCGACGGGGGCCGAGGGCAGCTCTCTCCGTGGGGGTTAAGGACTCCTCACCGCATCAGTGCCTGCTGACTCAGTAAACTCACTCAAGGAAGGTGGATTAATCCCCGCAGGAGGAGGGTCTGTACTTTGTGCTGCTCCATAGACTGTGGTGTCAAGGGGGTCCCAGGGGGTCCGTCTCCTAAACGTCTGAGCCACCAAAGCATCTTCTGGGAGGCAAGTTCCCCGATGTGAGGAGTGAGGTTAGAAGCGCAGCTTCCCCTCGTTCTGTCAAACTCTAACCCTCACATAAACCAGGCCGCCCAGCGAGCTTCTACCAGAAAGCAGAAGGTGATGGTGTCCCTCTGGCACAGCGGCATTTCTTCCTAAAATAATGATCACTTTGCTATTTCCTCTCGGCAGAAAAAGACCCAAATGGACACACTGACAAGGGAGGTTCAGCCCAGTGGGTGACCCCGGACAAGCGCACACTCAGTGAGCCTGTCTCTCTTCCGCTCCCAAGTGTAGAATCAGCGTGGAGATCAAAACAGGAGTCAGATAGCTAGGTGGAGATGAAAAACACCGGCTCTGTTACTAATAAAAGCCAGATGGGAGAGTCTGGCTTGCGATTTGCAGCCAAGTAGGTTCTGCTCCCTGGCACAGCTGGACAAACACAGGCGGGGCCACACCCGCAGCCCAGGGCCCGGCCCGCCGGGGGCAGCAGGCTCGAGCCCGGCGTCCTCTCCTCGGAGGCGCGGGGGATGACAAGAGCAGCAAGAAGGGGACGACTCTGGCAGGAAGATGAAAGTCCCTCCCATCAGAGAAGAAGCCCAGCGAGGCTACTGCGGGTTCGGTGAGGTCACGGTGACAGCACCACAAACACAGGACAGAAGCTCCCGAAACGGAGAAGCCTGCGGCGGAGCCGGCACCCGGCACACAAGCGCACGCTCAGGATTTGTCGACGTGGCTGCCCTAGACAACCGCTTTTAATGAGACGTCAGCCTTAGCTAGGATGCCCCAGGAGCGCCGGCGTGTTTGTTTAAAAACACAACCCCACCACTTTATAGCTGCATCAGATATGTACCGACAGGGAGCTGGACAGCCAGCCTGCCACCGCGCCGTTCTCATCGGCTCACCTCGGGAGTCTCCCCAGCCCCCCACCCCGGCTTCCGCGTCACTGCACACTTCTAACACAGCCTTCAGACTCCATCGGTCAGGTCGCGTCATCAGACTCCTGGGGAAAACAACTCCTTTCCCCAGCTGAACATTAGGGAACTTCATTTCCTTGAAGAAAAAACAACAGCAACACGTTCACTGGCCACAAAGAGTACAAACAGCTCCAGGGTCATCGCGCAGGCGCCAACAGCCGCAGACGGAGAGCTGACTGTCAGTGGGAAACACGGATTAAAAATCCTGCTGATCGGCATTATAAAAATCCCAAAAACGAAGCCCTGAAGCAGCTGTCCCGTCACCTGTAACGGAAGCCAGCAGTCAGGTGAGGCTTTAAATAATCACTCTGTTTTCTCTCTTGCTAAACGTCAAGTCTTTTGATTGTAAAACTGTACTGAGATGCACAAAAATTTACCTTGGAAATGGATGCAATCTGATCAGAGGCGTGCATGGGTGATCGGGGCGGAGCAGGGGCTTGCTACAGCGTCTCCGTGGTCTAAGTCACCCGAGTGGCGTCAGGATGCTTCCCACCACACTCGTGCAGACGAATCTCATCACACGACCTGTGGCTGGTCCTGGCGGCCTCCTCTCCCCGGGCTGGGGCTCCGGGTCCTTCCGCTGACTTGAGTAGTGACGTCCCCTCTCCTGCCCTGCCCTCCCCTGGGCTTCCCATCTCCCCAGATGCCAACCAAGTAGACAAACACCAGGAACGGAGAACTTGCCGTCAGGCATGCAGCACAAAGGGCTCGGCCTGGAGTGACGCGTGCAGGCTTCCAGTGGCCCACACCTCTAACCTCACCGTCCCGGACACAGCAGGCACCTTCTCTGACAGTCTCAGATAGCACTCGAGGGTTCGGCGGAATCCACGCCACGCACGATCACCACGACACTCCGGTAATGACAATATTAGCACAAATTCTCGTGTCTGCATGTTTCTGTGGCTTACAGCTTCCGCTCAGGGTTACCCAGTCATTTGACCACCTACGGCCTGGCGCGCTGACTACTCATCGAGGCCAGCCTTCACTGCTGGGGCCATTTGACAAAGCTGGGGCAGTGGCCAGTGGCTTTCAGACTGGACAGTAAAGCAGATGCCTGGGTGTGGAGAGAGGGGCTGTCTGCTTGGCCTGAACTTCCTGAACAAAGCGGGGCCGGGAACATTTCCCTGCCCTTGGCGCCCGGGACAGGGCAGGGCTGCTCCCCTGCTCCCTCCTGTCCACCTGCGAACACTCTCAGGACAGACAACTGTTCCTTTACGGCCCTCTGATGCCGCACCTCCAAAGCACGCGTTCCAACGATTCCGTTCACCACGCCAACACACAAGCAACGGCTTCTGTACCTGATATGTTAAGGCAGCATGCAAACTGTCTTCCATTCCATAAACCAAAGTAGCTGGACCTTCCCGAACATGAGTCCCCATGTGAGGCAAATATCTTGCTGCACAAAAGATAGACTCAAAAGACGAATCTGCCACACGCCAGCGACTCTTCTTCATATCCTGCTCCTCTAAGAGGGTAACACGCTCAAACCAGGCGGCTGTTTGTCCAGCACTCTGTGCTCGCTGTTCAGTCACCCAGTCACGTCTGATTCTTTGCAACCCCATGGACTGCGGCACGCCAGGCTTCCCTGCCCTTCACTCCCTCCAGGAGTTTGCTCAGATTCACGTCCATTGGGTCGGTAACGCCACGCATCTCATCCTCTGCGTCCCCCTTCTCCAGCACACTTGGCAAGATGTAAAGAGGACTGGGCTGCTTTTAACTGCGAACTATAGTAGTTACAACATGAACCAAACCAGCCTGTCTCTAAGGGACGGCACTGCCCTTCAGGGAACGGGAGTGAAGCATCACGTCCATCATACAACAGTAGCTTCTTTGAAGATCACCCTATAATTAGATCTCCAGGTAAGGCTTCAGTTTAGATCTTCAGTTCCATTTAAAACAGATAAGATCCACGTCCCCATTCTCAACTACAACAACAAAAAATCATGACGAGCTGCCGACAGAATGCGATCTGGCACAAGCACGGCTGTCTCCCAAACCACACTTGTCCGGTGGCTGAAGATCAGACACTGCGTCCTGAAAACAGGCGGGGAAAAGCCACTGTCCACGTGCTCTGAAGCTTCCGACAATGGCCAGAGGGGGCATCTCTTTAACCAATGGAGAATGATGTTGCTGTTTTTGTTTTTTTTGACATTGCTAAAGGACCAACCACGTGTGCCCACATGCAAAAGTAGACTTCCTTATTTAAGTGCAATCTGCCAACAAAGCAATAAAACCAGACTGTTCCTCCAGACCCCAGAAGCACATCTGGGTTCCTGCTCTCACGAAGACCCACTGCAGCATCAAGCCCGACTGGTGCTTCTGAAGCCGAGAGGAGAGACTGCTGGCCCGGAGTTTCGAAGAGCTTAAAAACCCAGGACAGCAGGGGAGACTTCTTCAGAGCCTCATCGGCCCCGACAGAAAGGCAAACAGCACAGCGAGCCTCTAATGATGAAAATAAGGGATTCACAAAACGCGACGCAGGCGCGGCATCCATTCCTCAACGGAAGTTCTCAAACTAGAGTCCTCAGAACATACCTCGACCCACGACTGGGACCTACCACGTCCAGGGGGCTCCTTGAAGCTGTATGCACGCAAAGGAATTCCCTAGCAAGGAGGGTTAGCGTTCAGCTATCGCGTGAGCACAGGTCTCCAGCGGGCTGGCATCGTGACCAGTCCTTGGCACTAGATGGTTCTGTCTCGCTGCCACACTCGTGCTTTACCAGCTCAGCCTACCAGAACCCCGTCTTAATCGACAGACCCACGGAGCGCACGTGGACAGTCTCAGCGGTGAGCTCTCCACCCGCTGGGATCCTGCGGGGCCCTCAGGGGCCAGCTCACATCACGCCCCCGTGGCAGCTTTCCCGACACCTCAGCTGGAGCTCACCTGCCCGGGTCACTGCGGGGCTGCCTCCCACGAGTCCCTCACACACGCCAGTCACGAGAGCACCGTCTGCCCGGCTCTCAAGAAGGCCCGCACCATGGGGCCCGCACCAAGCTCGTCACTAAACATTCCCTTCCTATCAGCACAGAGCACAAACCCTTGGGTATACAGCCCAAACCCCTGGCTGAACTGAATTCTTCTGTATCAGTGCCAACAAAAGGCCACAGGTTCTAATAATCCCATTCTTCAAAACGTTTTAGAACTATCAATATGTAAATATACAAGGAAGGTCCACCTTCGTGCAGTTAAATGATATACCCATGAGATTCTGGGTACGATTCCCAGTCCATGGAACAAAGGACCTTCACGCAGCTAACACTGTATTCACCTCTAACTGGACGTGAAATCTGGCAATTAAAAACGGCTCCTGAAGTCACAGATGCGGGGGTGGAAAGCACGGTGAGATGAAGCCACGCTGGTCTGGGGCGTCCACACGTTCACGGAGGCGCGCGTCAGCACCAGAGCTGTGCCTGCGCAGCTTCTGAAACACTAATGACGTGAACGCTCAGGACAGCCCACTCGGGAGGTGACAGATTAGCATCTTAAAGACTATAAAAATAACAAGAAAGATGAGGAAGTCTTACGTGTAGTATTTACAGAAGTCGAATCATCCACTGCCCCATAGCATCGGGACAGGGATCAGATTCAGGCACAGCTGTGATCGCCAAGGAAGAGCCCCGAACCCGGCACGGAAAGACCAGGAGGATGCGGACTCCAGCTCGGCCGAGACACAGGAGCTCTGCCCCCCTCGGGCCCTCTCTGCTACACGCGAAAAGCGCACTAGACACGACCCAGGAAAGGGGGCGGGAAGGAGGAGGCAGGCTGCCTGGGCCCAGACTTGAGCAGGGATGCGGCAGGGAGCCCCCACGCGTCCCGACTGTCCCCTCCCACCCAGGACAGGGAGCTGTAGGCGCCCCCAAGCTGGAAAAGCCAAGAGGCAGGTGGGCAGCCAGTGTCCCCAGCCAAAGGGCCAGGAAGAGGGTGGCCTCACAGCAGGAGACACCCACTTGATGCCAGGCAGAAACTAACAGAAAAACGGCATACATCCTCCTCGGGAGTTTCAGCGGGGCTGAGAGGAACGCGACCTTTCACATCCCCCTCCAGTCCCTGGGAAACAGGCGAACGTTCCAGGCAGCCACCAGGAAGAGCTGCTGGTGGGGCCACGGTGGGACCTCACCCCCCCAGCCCTGCTGAGACATCCAGGAGGTGCTCTGACCCCCGCCTGCGCAGGGCAGTGCTGGCGGGGAGCTAAGCTTCCCCCCACCAGGCTCCGTGGGGAGCTGGGCCAATGGCCATTACTGACTCCCGCTTCCCTGGTGTCAGCCAGGTCTAGACAGAGCGGAGGTCAGAACCCCACTCCACAAGGCAGAAGGGCCTCAGGGATCTGGTCGTCAGGAATGAGGACGAACACACCTATCCCCAGAGTCCCAGAGGGAAAGGAAAACCCAGCAAGACTGCACAAGTATTTGAAGAAATAATGATGAAAACCAACCCAATTTTGGCAAAAGACATAAATATACAGATTCAAGCAGCTGGAAGCGTCAGTCGCTCAGCTGTGTCCAACTCTTCGCCATCCCGTGGACTGTAGCCCACCGCTCCTGTGTTCACGGGATTCTCCAGGCAAGAATACTGGAGTGGGTTGCCCTTTCCTTCCTCAGAGGATCTTCCCAGCCCAGGGATCAAACCCGGGTCTCCTGCACTGCAGGCAGATTCTTTACCCACTGAGCCAGCAGGGAAGCCCTCAGAAGCTGAGCGTAGCCTAAATACAATAAACTGGAAGAAACCTACGTCCAGACAAATCATAGTGAAACTTCTGGAAACCAGAGACAAAGGGAAAATCTTAAAATCGGCTGGAGAGTTGTGAGGCGTGTACTGACAGGGGAAGAGTAACCCGAAAGGCTTGACTTCTCGTCTGAAACCATGGAAGCCGGAAGAATGTGGCACATTTTTCAAGTACTAAGAGAAAATAAGTGTCAGCTGTGAATCCAATTGCTAGCAAAGACGTTCTTCAAGATTAAGGGTGAAATAAAGACGTTGGTGGACAAAGAAAGCTGAGAGGCGTTGCAGGAAAGCCACGCTCACAGATTGGCTACAGGAGATCTCTCCAGACAGAGAGGAGAGGGAGCAGGAGAAGGCTCAGGAGACTTCAGCAAGGGCAAGAACAACTGCAAATGTAACAGACTCAGCTTCTCGCGAGTCTCTTCAATCATACTTGATGACTGAAGTGAAACCCTCTGATGAGGTGCCCAAAGTACAAGAATCACTTAAGCACACTGATATCCTACAAGTGGGAGGGCAGAGGGATCTAAACAGGAATGAAGTTCCCACACTTCACTCACAGCTGTGGAACAGTGTCCAGTAGATTAGAGTAAGATACACATGCCTGCTGTAAGCTTAGAGCAACCACCAGGAAAGGGACGCCACCACAAAACCGACACCCTCCCAAATCAACCAAGACGGAAACCTAGAACATACGTAAGCAACTCACAGGAAGGCAAGAAGCAGCAGAAACAAAACCCCAAGTATGAAAGGGCAGGTGCTCCCCTGGTGGCTCAGCTGGGAAGGAATCCGCCTGCAATGCGGGAGACCCTGGTTCAATTCCTGGGCCGGGAAGATCCCCTGGAGAAGGGACTGGCTCCCCACTCCAGGATTCTTGGGCTTCCCTTGTGGCTCAGCTGGTAAAGAATCCACCTGCGATGCGGGAGACCTGGGTTAGATCCCTGGGTTGGGAAGATCCCCTGGAGAAGGGAAAGGCTACCCACTCCAGTATTCTGGCCTGGAGAACCCCATGGACAGGGGAGCCTGGCGGGCTGCAGGCCACAGGGCCACAAAGAGTCAGTCATGTTCAAGCAACACAAGCCAAAGGATAGCAAACACACACCAGGAAAGAGAGCGGCTCTGTTAGAACAGCTGCAGTAGCAGACTGCAGAGCAAAGAAAACTACTGGAGACCAAACGAGACCCTTCCACAAGAAGACCAGTCCATCAGGAGGCCACAGCCACCCCAAGTGTCTACACACCGCACAGCACACTCTCAGAACACAGAACGCAGGAACCGACAGAGCTGACAGAGAGACGGACGATGACAGCTGGCAACCTGAACACCTCACTCTTGGCAAGGACAGAGCTACTAAAAAGAAACACCAGCAACCACACAGCGCTCAACACTGCCCTCAGCCTACTGAGCAGTCAGCACACGCAGAGAACCCCAAGCAGCTCACACTGCTTTCCCAGGCACCCGCGGGTCATTCACCGACACACGCCCGCAGAGCACATACTGAGAGTGCCCATGTTCTGGGTCACAGAACAAATCTCAGCAAGTTCACAGGAGCTGAAACCGTCCCTGGTACGTCCTCTGGCCGTCATGGAGTCACAGAAATCAAGGACAGAAAGCTGATGGGAAAATCTCCAAACTCTCGGAAACTGCAACGCACTTTTAAACAACCTGTGGGCCAAAGAAGCGATCTCAAAAAGAGCAAAAATACACACGGAACTGGATAAAAACTAAAAAACCACGTACCAGACCACGAGGACACAGCTAATGCAGTGCTGAGGGAGGCAGGCACAGCGCTGAAAACCTTCGTGTCAGCAGAGAGAAGCAGTCTCAAATAAATCTCTACCTCTAGAAAATTTTTAAAAAGAGCAAAATAAAATCAAAGGAAGTAGAAGAAAAAATACTAAAAAGCAAAAATAAATGAAGTTGGAAACAGAAGAAAAATCAATGACAAAAAGCTGGTTCTTTGAGGGGAAAACAAATTGGTAAAGCGATAAGCCTCTAGAAAGGAGACTGACAGAACAAAGAGAAGACACAAATCGCCAGGACCAGGAAAGAACCGGAAGCTATGACTACCCTCACCTCTCTCAAAGTCCTGGCCACTGCAGTAAGGCAAGAAAAAGAAAGAAAGGCACACCAATAGGGAAAGGAGAAATAAGCACCCCATTTGCAGATAACCTGCAGTTCACTGCAGTCGCTCAGTCGTGTCCGACTCTTTGCGACCCCATGAATCGCAGCACGCCAGGCCTCCCTGTCCATCACAAATCTCGGAGTTCACCCAAACTCACGTCCAGCCATCTCATCCTCGGTCGTCCCCTTCTCCTCCTGCCCCCAATCCCTCCCAGCATCAGAGTCTTTTCCAATGAGTTAACTCTTCACATGAGGTGGCCAAAGTACTGGAGCTTCAGCTTTAGCATCATTCCTTCCAAAGAAATCCCAGGGCTGACCTCCTTCAGAATGGACTGGTTGGATCTCCTTGCAGTCCAAGGGACTCTCAAGAGTCTTCTCCAACACCACAGTTCAAAAGCATCAATTCTTCAGCACTCAGCCTTCTTCACAGTCCAACTCTCACATCCATACGTAACTAATGGAAAAACCATAGCCTAGACGGACCTTTGTTGGCAAAGTAATATCTCTGCTTTTCAATATGCTATCTAGGTTGGTCACAACTCTTCTTCCAAGGAGTAAGTGTCTTTTAATTTCATGGCTGCAATCACCATCTGCAGAGATTTTGGAGCCCCCCAAAAATAAAGTCTGACACTGTTTCCCCATCTATTACCCATGAAGTGATGGGACCGGATGCCATGATCTTCGTTTTCTGAATGTTGAGCTTTCAGCCAACTTTTTCACTCTCCTCTTTCACTTTCATCAAGAGGCTTTTGAGTTCCTCTTCACTTTCTGCCATAAGGGTGGTGTCATCTGCATATCTGAGGTTATTGCTATTTCTCCCGGCAATCTTGATTCCAGCTTGTGCTTCTTCCAGCCCAACGTTTCTCTACATGGAAAATCCCAAATAATCTATAGAAAAGCTCTTAGAACCACTAAGTGTATTTAGCAAGGTCACGGGGCACACAGTTGAGACACAGAATCAGTCCTACTCTATATACTGACAACAAGCACATGGAAACTGAAAACACAAGCACAGCATCGCAACAGCTCTAAAGAAACTGAAATACTTAAGCATAAAGGTAACAAAACCTGTACAGGACATGTCTGTCGATAAGTGCAAAACACTGATGAAAAAAAACAAAGACAACCTAAATAAATGAGGACAGAACACGTTCATTAACTGGAAAACTCAATACAGGAGACATGTCAGTTCTGCCCGGACTGGTACATGGTTTAGTGCAAATGCGATCAAAATCACAGCGAGGTTTTCTTGTTGTTGTTTTTAACAGACATAGGAAAGCTTACTCTAAAATTATAGGAAAGGCACAGATCCTAGAATAGCTCAAACCATCTTGAAAAAAATGCGGTGGGAGAAATCGCTTTGATCTTACGTCTTCTATATAGCTACTGCCATCAGCATGGAATGACCCTGGGAGAAGAGGCGCCACACAGATGAATGGAACAGAATGGAAAACCCAGGAACAGACCCACACAAAATGCCCACTTGATTGTTCCCAGGGGAGCAAAAGCAACTCAGTGGAGGAGGGACAGACAGTCTAACAGACAATCCCGGAACAACTGGACATCCACAGAGAAAAGAACAAAGAGCCAAACAACCTCGATCTAAACCTCAACCTTGTACGAAAATTAGCTCAGAATGGGCCAGGGACTTAAAAGTAAAACGCACAACTACACAATTAAAAAAAACAAAGGAAAAATCTTTGGGACCTGGGGTTACTAGGCAAAGAATTCTTAGACGACACCAAAAGCATGATCCATAAGCGGGAAAAACTGATAAGCTGGACCTCATCACAATTAAAAGCTTTTACTCTGTGAAAAGTGAAAGTGTTAGTCAGCCAGGCCTGTCCGACTTTTTGGAGACCCCATGGACTGTGGCCCCCCAGGCTCCTCCTCTGTCCATGGAACTCTCCAGACAAGACTACTGGAGTGGGCTGCCATTTCCTCCTCCAGGGGGTCTTAACCCAGAGACTGAGCCCAAGTCTCCTGCATCGCAGACAGACTCGTTACTGACGAGCCACCAGGGGATCCCGTTTACTCTGTGAAAGACTTTGTTAGAAAGGATGAAAAGACAAGCTACGGACTGGGAGAAACTTTTTACAAACCACATAGTTCACAAAGGAGTAGTATCCAGAATACATAAAGAACTCTCAAAACCCAACCATAAAGAAACAAGGAACCTAATTACAAAACGGAGGCTCAGCAGTAAAGAATCTGCCTACCGATGCAAGAAATGCAGGTTCAATCGCCGGGTTGGAAAGACCCCCGGAGGAGGAAATGGCAGCCCATTTCAGGATTCCTGCCTGGGAAATCCCACGGACAGAGGAACCTGGCAGGCTACAGTCCATCCGGTCACAAAAGAGCTGGACACAAGTGAGCGACTAGATGACGGCGACGACAAGAAGCACGAAGAGACATTTCACCAGAGAGAATATACAGCGGCCAAATGAGCACGGGAAAGGTGTTCAACATCGCTAGCCGTCAGGGAAATCAAATTAAAACGGCAGTGATACAGCGCTTCCACACCTATCACAAGGAGTACTAGGCTGTGTAATAGCCTATTACAAGCCTGAAACAAGGAGTACCACCAGCACCAAATGCTGGCAAGGATGCAGGAAACCGGATCACCGTCTCATCCACTGCTGGTGGGGAAGAAAACAGTCCCGCCATCTCAGAAACAGCCTGGCAGCTTCTTATAAAACGAAACACGCAACCACCACACAGCTGAGCAACTGCACTCTCGGGCATTCATCCCAGATACATGAAAATGTATGCTTACAAAACACATGTACACGATGTTCACAGAAGATTTATTCCTAATAGGCAGAAACTGGAAACAACCCAGATGCCCTCCAAAGGGCAGACAGTCAAACAGTGAACGGGGGCGAATCCTCCCCGTGAGTGCATGCGCGCTCCATCGTGTCTGACCCCGTGGACTGTAGCCCGCCAGGCCCCTCTGCCCATGGGACTTCCCAGGCAAGAATACTGGAGTGGGTGGCCATTTCCTTCTCCAGGGGATCTTTCTGACCCAGGGATCGAACCGGGATCTCCTCTGTCTCTTGCACTGGCAGGCGGGTTCTTTACTCACAGCAATCAAAAGGCAGGGACTATAAATTGTGGACACACACCAACTCTAGGGAATTATGCTGAGTGATAAAAGACAATTCCAATAGATCACATCTTGCAAGATTCCATTTCTATCCTCTTCTTGAAATCATGAAATCACAGAACTGGAGAAAAGATCAGTTGTTGCCAGGTCAGGGAGAGGGTGAAGGGTGGCAGTGACTAGAAAAGACAACAGGAGGACACTCACTGTGACGGGAACGTTCTGCATCTTCACTTTCTCAGCATCGGCTTCTTGGCTGTGCTATTACTGTACTGGTTCTACAAAATCTCACCATTTGGGGGAGCTGGTTAAAGGGTGTGCAGGAGCTGTTATTGACAGGACGCTGCAATTATCTCAGCATTAAAAGTTTAATTTAAAAAAGACAGGGTTCAGTTCCCAGCTCCGTCACCTGTTAACGAGGTACCTAACTTCATGCAGATTTCAAACTCTGTTTTCAATTTCCCCACTGGCTAAATGGACAATGCCATTTGAAGCATTATGGAAATTAAAAGCCATATATGAGAAGGCCCAGCACATAGCTAGTGCCTTAAAAATAGCCTGTTAACATGAACTCTATTTGTAGACACAAATATTATTCTGAAGAGTTATCATTCAAATATCTGCTACTAGAGCCTCTACAAAGCAATTTATTTAAAAAGTCCCTTCACAAAGTGATCTGTCCAAATAAAAATGGGGAGGGGGGAAGGGGTAATTACTGGTTTTAGAGTGAAAGATGAACTGCTAACTACTTACTGAAATGGTCAAAACAGATGAAGTGAGTTTAATATGGAACTACAATTAGAAAAGAAAAAAAAACTGACACGGAAAACAGGATACTGCTTAACAAATTTTGTTTCTTGTTGATAAGGAAGTTTGTAAAAGTGTTTATATGTAGTGGGAAAAGCTAAAACTGAGTTTTCTAAAAGACTCTTAATACACTGATTTAGATTTTAAGATTCTATGTTTCTAACCAGTTTCTCTGCGAGTTGAGAGAAACCGGGAGTCGATCAGCCAAATCTTATAACCTGCTTGGTTCAGAGGTCCGAAAAGCCACAGAAGTAAAATCGAGCTCTGTGACAAAGAAAACCAAGTGCACTTTACCCTAGAGGATGAGGAGAATTTTAAACACAGTTAATCCCCTGAATCATACTGGGCACCTAGCCTTTAAAGTTTATGAAGTATTGGGCCAGAGCTCTGACTCACAGAGAGGCTTTTGAAAGAGGTGAAAAGGAGAGGCATGTTTTATCATTCAAATGACTCTCTTCCCGGCAGGACCCTAAAAGAGCTATTTCTATCCACAAGAGATGTTTCACTAACACATCCATCATGCGGGAACACTGGTGCGAGCCCACTGCTGCGGGCCTGGGGGCGGGGAGCCCCGGGTTCCAGGCTCGGCTTGGAGCCACTCATCCTTAAGGCCCGGAGCGTTCTCGTGGGTGAAGTGAAAGATGTGTGCCAATGGGTTTCTACAGTTCTCTGCTAAATTTAGAGCCCAGCGTCTCCAGGGAGGATTCTGGGACAAGTCGCCCTCTACCTCTGTTTTGAGACAGCCTTCCTCATACCTGTGATCTGGTTTTCCCAAAATGGGCCGGGGAATGGGTAGGTGAAGGAGCAAAAAGAGGGACAGTAAGACCCTATGAGGGGGAAAAAAAAAGGAAATGACCTTAGTCTAGGTACAGGGGAGACTGTTTTCCCCTTGTCATCAGTTTTCTCCAGAATTCCTCCGGGGCCCTTCAGCACAAGCTCACACAGAACACAAAACAGGAGGGGAAACGTGGTCAACTGGACACTCCCCCCGCCTCCAAACAGACAGCAATCCACAAAAAGGAAGCAGGGGACAGAAGCACCTGGAGATGAAACACCGCCTGAGAGATATCTTAGTAACTGCAAGGCAAGGATTTATCTCACATCCTCACACAAACACAACCGTTCTGTGGCAATGTACGGTATCTGCACACGGGCTGGATATGTGACCATATTAAGGAGTTGTTACTTTTTAGTTTGATAGAACACCATTAAAAACACAAAAAAGAGCAAACACAACCACCGGATGCTTGTCTTTGAGCTCTGTCACAAACCTTTTCTAATGAATCTACAGTGTCTGGGATTTGCTTGAAACTCGCCGGGGTGGGGGC
>SJXO01004805.1:5903-18097 GCA_006408615.1 Connochaetes taurinus | reverse complement strand
GGAAGCGGTGATGCTTGAGTTTGGCTGTAAAGGGTCCCTGGGGCTTGTCAGGGGGGTGAGGTGGGAAAGACGCTGCAGCTGAGGGGACAGCATGTGAAAAAGCCCTGACTTTATGCTTCTCTACCTCCCCCAAGGTGGTGTGAGCTCCGTGAAGCCAGGCACACCTCTGCCCCAAATGCCCTGCGTGGAGAGGACACTGAATATGGGTTTGGGGGGTGGTGAATGGATGCCACCTGAGTGGGAGCTGTACCTTGCTGCCTCTGTGCGAAGTCCTCAGGCAGGTGCTCAGGGGTGGCCTCACCGTGACCCATAGGGGATAGAGTCCCGGCTAGGGGGCTGGTCCCTGGTACCCCGGAGAACGTGACTTGCAGTTCCCACTAGCAACCACCAGGTGTCGCTCACACCACACCAGGAAACCCAGCGCGGGGCTCCAGAAACTGCAGTCGCAGAGGGCGGGGGCAATGCCATCGGTGAGCCAGAGACGGGATCTCCGGCGACCATTCGTCCTCATTAGCACCCGGAGTCCCTCCTCCAGGACCAGACAGCTGTGCCCAGTGTCGAGGGCTGGGCTGAGAGGCCTCCTCCTCTAGCTAGGGGCAGCTGTAGGTGAGGAAGCAGGACGGCCTTGGGGAGTGGGTGCTGGAGCCAGACCTGGGAGGTCTGTGACCGTCACTTCCAGTCATCCAGCAGCCCTGCCACTGCCCGCACAGCCTTGGCCTTGGCCGTTCAGGGAAGACTGCTTGTGCAAGGGCTTTCATCAGCCGCCCAACGCCCGCCACCCAGGCTGCCCTCCCTGGACACTCAGCTGGCCCTGAGGAGTGATATCAGCCTTCTTACACACCTCCGAGGCAGCTGGCCCTGTTCCCTTTGTGAGGGCTTACTTAGCCCGGGGTTCTAAGCCCCAGGGGTCCAGCCACTCCTGCCTTCAGCCACGTGGCTGAGATCTGGAAGCTTCCTGGCCTTGTGGGGAGGAAGTGGTCATGTGGGCAGTGGGCATGCATTCCCTACTGCTCGGACTCGGGAAAAAAAGCAGGCCTGTGTGTTTCTGTAACTCAGCCCCCTGGCCACGGAGCCATTATTCTCACTGCCAGCAGATGACGTCATCTTGGCCAATTCCAGGTAAACGTGGTCATTTGAACTCATACACTTTGGGGGTGGTCCCTTTGCCCTTCCTTCCACCTGAAGTGGCAGCTACATTCTAGGGGTTTGTGGGGACTTACAGGCTTCCCTGGTGGCTCAGTGGTGAAGAACCTGCCTGCCAGTGCCGGAGACGGGGGTTTGATCCCTGGGTCAGGAAGATGCCCTGGAGAAGGAAATGCAACCCACTCCAGTATTCTTGCCTGGGAAATCCCATGGACAGAGGAGCTTGGTGGGCTGCAGTCCACGGAGTCGCAAAGAGTCGCACAGGGCTTAGGATGGAACAGCAACGGTGGGGACTTACCACTGGGGAGGCAGCTGGCGCGCATTGCCCCACGCCCACGCCGGTGTCCCTGCAGGGAACTGTCACCCCGGATCCCTCTGCTCTAGGCGCCCGTCCCGGAGGTGCCCGTCCTCTGGGGGGAGTGTTTCCTCTGTGTCGGTCGGCTCGCGGCATGGTCTAACCTCTGCCCTGCTGCCAGCTTCCTCCCTGTTGGCACCGTGAGCCTCCACATACCCGCTCCCTGGGTTCCATCTCTCCTCAGGTGTCCAGTCTCTTGGGACTTCTTGTGCCCTTATTGCCCGAGGAGGGTGGGCTGCAGGACCCCTCTCAGAGCCCTGGGCACATCCTCCACTGGGCCTTGCCTCATCCCCTGCAGGAGGAGCTCCGCCTCATTTGGGAGCGGGGAGAATCAGGGTGTTCTCAGGATCTGATTTTCTTCCCACATCTTTCTAGAACCACATTAAAAAAAAATGGTCAAGATTCTGCATTCTCTGCCTTGAGGGGACAGCTGCCTGCCCAACAGGGCGGGGTCTGAAGGAGGTGTGTGTACGTGTGTGTGTGTGTGTGTGTGTGTGTGTGTATGCACATCGTGTGTGTTAATGCTCCCAGTCTTTCCACCCAGTCTGCCTGAACGGCTCCTTTTCCACGTGACTGGGCGTGGCCTCCTTCCTAACCTCTGGACGCCCGGGCTGGGGCAGGTGTGTGCCAGGCCGTGAGCACACGCTGTCAGCACGCTGGGCTTCTGCTCAGGCTCCTAGAGCAGATCTGACCTTAGACTCAGAGTACCCTAGCGTGAACCACGTGCGAGCGTGCCCAGTTGCTTCAGTCGTGTCTGACTCTTTGCATCTCCATGCGCTGCGGCCCGCCCAGGCTCCTCCGTCCATGGGATTCTCCAGGCAAGAATACTGAGGTAGGTTGACATGCCCTCCTCCAGGGGATCTTCCTGACCCAGGGATTGAACCTGGGTCTCCCACACTGTGGGCAGATTCTTTACCGTCTGAGCCACCAGGGAGGCCCTGTGAACCACGTCGCTAACCCCAAACTGTCTCCTCGCCTCATTAAAAACCAGGGGAAGGGATTTTAAAAATGCATTTCTTTTAACCCAATGGGTGCAAAATATCATCGTTTCAACATGAATCCGTCTAAAAGTCATGGGTGACATAGCTCAAGTTCTTCCTGTGAAGTCCCTGAAATATGGCGTGTGTTTTACAGTTGCAGCACATCTCAACCTGAACATTACCCTTTAACCAGCAATATCTGACTTGTGTTTAGACTTCACAAAACAGTTTGAAAAGTAGGTTCCCATGCAAAAGTTGACTAAATACACTTAGAAGGTGCCCAGTAATTGAATCCTGTATCAGTTTTGAAATTAAAATGGAATGAAATAAAGAGCATGGTTCTTCTGCCTCACAGGCCACAGGCCGCATGCTCACTGGCCGCCTGGGGCCAGCGACTACCTCCCTGGACAGAGTGGGCCGGCAGTGTCCTCTTCTCCCGGCACTTTCGTTTCTTTTTCTTCTTAAACTGGACTCATCAGCTCCTCTCAGATGCCCAAGATTCCCCCCTACTGGCTCTTCCAGTTTCCCCAGACCTGGCCTCTGTGCTCTGACCACACCACTGAGTGGTCACCAGTGCAGATTTGTTTTAAAATAAATGACTGTGACTTTGAGGTACCCAGAGACAAACCCTTGGGTCCTGGGCCTTCATTGAAAATGTTGCTCAGTCACTAAGTTGTGTCTGACTCTTTGCGACCCTGTGGACTGCAGCCTGCCAGGCTTCCCTGTCCTTCACCATCTCTCGGAGTTTGCTCAGACTCATGTCCATTGAGTTGGTGATGCCATCCAACCATCTCATCCTCTGTCACTCTCTTATTTTGCCCTCACTCTTTCCCAGCATCAGGGTCTTTTCCAGTGAGTCAGCTCTTTGCATCAGTTGGCCAAAGTATTGGAGCTTCAGCTTTAGCATCAGTCCTTCCAATGAGTATTCAGGATTGATCTCCTTTAGGATTGACTGGTTTGATCTTTTTGCAGTCCAGTGGACTCTCAGAAGTCTTCTCTAGCACCACAGTTCAAAAGCATCAATTTTTTGGGATTCAGCCTTCTTTATGGTCCAGCTCTCACATCCATACATGACTACTAGAAAAACCATCCTCTGGAAATGAGGTTGCAGCCAAACATTTAACTGACAAAGAACTTGTATCCAGAATATAAAAAAAGCTCTCAACACTCATGAACAAGAAAACAAACAATCTCATAAAAAGTGGGCAGAAGATCTGAACAGACACTTTCCTAAAAATGACATTTGGAAGTCATGTCAGGACATGAAAAGGCATTCATCGTTATTAGTGAAAGGCAGGTGGAGATGCCAGGAGAGACACATCTGTTAGGATGGTCACTGTGAAACAGTGTGAATGATGCCAGGAGGCCGGGCTACGGGGCTCCCCTCCTGCTGGCAGGGGTGCATGGCAGCACAGCCGCTGATGAAGTCTAAGAACCTACTCTTCCAGGTGGGGTTTGGAGAGCATCCAGGCAGGAACGGGCGGTAGCATTGGAGTCCTAAGCTACTCAAAACGCCATCTGTGGTGTAACAGAACCAGCATCACCTGGCACTTAGGAGAAATGCATAATCTTGGGTCCCATGGTGGAATCAGAATCCTGGAGACAGAGTCTGGGGATCGGCATTGTTGGGCATTCTTATGCCCAGTCAAGTCTGAGAAACATCCCTGACCCAGGGCATCTGCATCTCACAGGTGTGGGGACTCATGACCACAGGCTTGGTCTGGGTTCACCTTCTGGAGGGTGGCTGAGTGGCACCAGAAAGCATATTGGGCCTTTGGGCTGTGGAGAGTGTAGTTCAACACCTCTAGGAAGAAACCATTTGTCTGGGGGACCCAACTTACGACTTGTCAAAAACCACCTGGGTGGTTGTCATCACGAAATAGAGCTCAGAGGCTCGTTCTTCCAGAAGAGAAACCCATCTACCTGTTTGCAGTCAGGCGAGGGCGTTCAGGCAACCCCAGATGCTGCTCGGGGTGCGATGGTGACAGCATGCGTTGGTCAAGACCGTCCTGCCCTGCGCACTGTTTCTGAAACAAGCTAAACACTCGCTGTGGAAGTTACTGGCACTCCCGGGCTTGTCCCCGCTCTCCTGGAAACATACCCTTCCATCCCCCCTCTTCTGTCCGTCAGGATCCTGTTTACCCTTTCATACCCAGCCCAAATGTCCCCTTCTTCCCACTTGAGCCAATGACCGTGTCTTTCCACAGCTTGCCCTTCTCTGTGTGCCCCGGTTTCTCTCTTATAAAGATGCCGCTCATGGGATTGGATGAGCCTGTGAATGTGTCTTTACGTGGTGTTGTCCTCTCTGTGTGCCCCGTTTCCCTCCTATGAAGATGCTGGTCATTGGATTCAAGCCCTCCCTATGCCCGAGTGACCTCATCTTAACTAATTACCATCTGCAAACACCTTATTTCCAAATAAGGTCACAAGCATAGGTTCCAAATATTAGGATGTCAGCCTATCTTTTGGGGGGACACAATTCAACTCACAGCTGAGCGGCTCACAGCTGTGGGCTCTGGGGGTTCAGTCATGTTGGTGGACCTTCGTGAGCCTTTTGGAACATTCCTCAGAATTGTACCCCCAGCCCCCTCCCACCCAGTGGAGCTAGCTTGGACCAGTCTCTGAGACTCAGTGGGTGTCTCTTCTTAACTTTGCACTCACCAGCAGCATGGTGCAAGCTTGGCCTGGCCAAGCTTGGAGAGGAGTGTTGACCTTACGGTAATTGGGGAACCTTTCAAATCAGGATTCTTATTTTTCTCCCTTTTCTTCCTAACTCACCACACTGCTCACGCTGCTCCTTGTTTGAGGGTCCAAGCCACCTCTGGCCTCTGGCCAGCCCTGGAGTTGGGCGGCTGGTGCTCCCAGGCAGAGGGCTCTGGAAGGTATGTGCCTTCTGGTGATCTGGGCATGGCTGTGGGGGCCAGACTGGGGAGAACACCTGGCTTCCCAGGGGATTAGCCGCCGGGGCTTCCCCACGGGCGCGAGGACCCAGCTGTTGCTTTCAGGGTCCTGCTGACAGGCGTGCCGAAGGGCAGAGGGTGCTATTAGAAGAGAGAGGCTGTGATTTACACCAGCGGCGGCCTGGGACAGCTGGGCTTGTGGACAGTGGGAAGGTGGACGCGAGCGGGCAGGATGCTAACGGGATGAGGATCTGCATTTCATGGAGACGGTGTGTCAGAGTCCGCGCTGGCTGAGATTAAATGACCCGTCCCCTGCATACAGAAAGGCTGGAATAAATCAGGCTTTCCTGCAAGCGGGCTGGCAGGGAGTTAATTAGGAACGAGAAAAATACATTTCAACTCACAAAGAAGCCCTATGAGCAAGCGAGGAGCATTCCCGACCCCTACCGGGGGTTTCGCTCTCGGGGAGAGGACGAGGTTCGCCCCTCCTTCTGAAGGACACACAGGACCCCAGAGATGTCAGAGAGGAGAGCCGGTGGAGGGGGCTGGTGTGGGCAGGAGACCCCTGCTGTGTCCAGCCGGAAGTGATGGTGGCCTGGACTCAGGCGGGCGGAGGCCATGAGGGAGAGAGAGGGATGGTGCATGGCACCCCCATCATGAGACCCTCGGAGCACTCCTGCCCCGAGACGCTGATGACTGGACCTCTACCCAGGCTGGCATGGGCTTGCCCTGGCATGACCTTCCACCCGCTTGGTTCTGCTTCTCTTCTGAGCCCTGAGTCCCTGGAGGCAGGGATCCTGTCTGGAAACTGTGGCGCTCAGGGATGCAAAAGAGGCTTTTGTTAAATACAGGTTCTCCAAACAGAAAAATGGGAAATGGGAAAGGAACCACCTGCTATGGACCCCCAAAGCTGGGCATGCAATGCTCTGAGAACTTCCTTATGTGGTGGGATCCATCAGCCCACTTCTCAGAGGCTGTAGGTGGAAGCGGAGGCCTGGCGGGGCAGCTGGAGCAGAAATGGTGACGAAGGACTCCCAGCATCTCTAAAAGAGGTTGGGAGATGCTCCCTCAGGGCCGCACTTGCCTCCTCCCTGCATGGGGCTTCCACCTCTGGGCGATCTCCACGTCCCTCTGAGACTCTGCAGTCCCCGAATTGGCGTCCCCTCCCCTCACAAAGCCAGCCGGGGTGATCAGAGGACAGGGAGGCCGGCTGGGTGCCCCAGTCCTTGTGGGAGGTGCCCAGGGGTTCCAGTGGGGTGTTGTGGGGGGCGTGGATGCTGAGCCCTCCTCCCGTGGATCCACATGACCACCTGAGGCCCAGATGGGGGTGTGCAAACTTCCAGATGCAGCCAGACGCTCTGTGGGCAAGAAAGCGGATCTTGAGGAAAGCTTTACGGTGTTTACCCTACGGAAGTGTTACGTGCTCACAGCGGCACTCAGATCTGTGCCCGGCAGGAGGTGAGCCCCACCCTGCTCCCTCCGTCCCTAGACCCGGAGGTGAGCCCTGCTGACGGGTGGCATCCCCAGCCCCGGGCGTCCCGTGCACACGCAAGCCTGCACACGTGGGCATCTGCGTGCTTTGCCCACGCATCACACACAGCGTCTTCCACGTGACACTGCATCTTGGCCATCTGTGCACCTCGGACACACGGGACTGCCTTGCTCACTTTACGAGCCTGGCGTTCCGTGGGTTCTCTTAGCGCTCGGTGGCCTGTGAATTCTTCTTTTGGGGGGCATTTACAAGCAAGGCTGCAGTGGGCACCCATGGACACTGTGCACTGTGGTGGATGTTTCGGTGGCTGAGGAGTGAGGCCCAGATCTCCTGGGCAGGTGACTTAACCCTGTGCCTCGGTTTGCTGATCTGACAAATGGGATTCCCCGCTCTCCTTCACAGGATGCCATGGGTGAGTGTTCAGCAGCTGTTTGCTCCCACGTGGGTTGGGCTCTCTGATTTCAGTTCTCTACCTGGGCGTGGGTGGCTCGGACCTGGGCCCAGCATCCGGGCCGCCCCCAGCTTTGGGCCGGCCGGAGAGCAATGCCCAGTGATGGGGGAGCAGCAGGCCGCTCCCTGGCTGTCAGGGCGTGAGGAGTAGATGCAGAATAATGCAGTCCCCGGTCAAACCTGCAGCTGTAACTCAGGCCCAGACGCTGCCAGCGCCATAAATTTGGGCAGAAAGTGCAGCTCTAGCAGTTTGCGAACAAGAGCGGGGGAGGCCGGGTGAATTACTGCTGCCGAGGAAGCGAGGCCCCCTGCCCGGCATTGTTAGCCGGAGCCAGGGATTGATTACTCACTGGTTTAATGAAATTGAATTTTAATTTATATCCCAGCCCTCGGTGGGGGTGGGGGGGCATGCCTGGCAGAAGTGGGCTCAGCCCCAGAGTGGGGGGCTCCTTTACAAGGGGTGGTGGGCTGCAGCCAAATCCTCCAGGAGGGGATGATGGGCATCTGCGGTGGCATCTGACCTGCCCCTGGGGGCGCTTTGGAAAGTTGTGGGACCTCCCTGAGCTTCCTCCCATCTGGGCATACCTGCCCGGCTGGTGCCCACCTCCAGCAAGCTCAGTGATGGAGGGTCCTTTCCTGCCCTTCGTGGGTGCTGGAAGCCGCACGCGGTGCTCAGACCAGGTGGGGATGAGATTTGGGGGGAGAGGAGAGTTCAAGATTCAGGGAGCTCTTTAGGGATCTCCAACTCACCTGTCCCACATGTCCAAAGATGACACCTTCCAACTGCTGCTGCTGGTTGCCAAAGTATTTTGGAAGGCCTGCCGAGCGTGGGGCGCCCGCCTTGTGGACACCTGAGTTCTGAGGGGTGTTGGCCTCTTTGCGGGGTGCACAGGTCACACGCGTGCAGTGAATCTGGCCTGCCTACACACCCTGTCCTGGGTCATCACGGCCTGCTGAGTGCCGGCCGGCCGCCAGCCCCCGTCCTCAGCCGGAAGCGATGAGAGCTCCTTCCCCGCCAGGGGCCTCGGGGGCTCCACAGGTTGTGTTCCTAAGTGTCTGGCTCACCGTGGAGGCTGCATCCTCATGGAGACTCCCTAGACGCTGCTCAGGTCTCACTGGGGTGGGGGGCTGGGGCTGGAGGGTGAGTGACCCCAGCACCCTCCCCTGTGGCTGAGATGATAAGAGGGCCTTTTTTGGACCCGGTGAGAAGCGGGGCTTCACACAGTAGTGAGGGCCCATGGGCATCCCGGGAGCAGGGCTTATCCCCGCCCGGGGCAGGGTCCTTGAGAGCACACAGCAAGGGAGCAGGAGAGTTGGCACCAGCCCTGGCCACCTGGGCATGGACCAGGTGTGGCTGGCTGGGGCTGGAGGGTGAGTGACCCCAGCACCCTCCCCTGTGGCTGAGATGATAAGAGGGCCTTTTTTGGACCCGGTGATAAGCGGGGCTTCACACAGTAGTGAGGGCCCATGGGCATCCCGGGAGCAGGGCTTATCCCCGCCCGGGGTAGGGTCCTTGAGGGCACACAGCAAGGGAGCAGGAGAGTTGGCACCAGCCCTGGCCACCTGGGCATGGACCAGGTGTGGCGTCCTCAGGCCTGTGGACCCCATGGAATGGAGGGGAGGGAAAAAGGTGGGTGGTTCCTGAGTCATCAGGCAGAAAGGAGGCTGAGTGTCCGCCACCCCTTTCTCTTCCAGAGATCAACTTCCACCCTCACAGTTTTTGGTGCCTGGACGGTTCCTTCAGAGACAGAGAAAGATGCCCATCCTCTGGGTGACCCCAGCCAGGGTGGCCTGGTAAGTGGGCACAGGAATGTCAGCCCCATGTGGACTCTGGTGGGGGGCAAAGGGTCTTGATCAGCAGAGACACACCATCCTGACCCCAGCTGCATCTTTCTTAAAAAAAAAAATTATTTATTTATTGACTTATTTGGCTGCATCAGCTCTTAGTTGCTGCATGTGGGATCTTCCTTTTGTTTTGTGAGATCTTTCGCTGGGCTCCAGAGCATGTAGGCTCAGGAGTGCTGTGCAGGCTTACTTGCCCCAAGGCATGTGGGATCTTAATTCTCCCACCAGGGATCAAACCTGTGTCCCCTGCATTCCAAGGCAGATTCTTAGCCACTGGACCACCAAGGAAGTCCTTGCATCTTTCTTTAAATCATCTTTTTTTCCCCAATATACACAAATTGATGAGAAAAGGAAGTCTTGCATTGTCCTGACTTATGGGAAGCCAGCACTGTTTTCTCAAATAGACAATAACACGAAAATAAGTGTCTCCAACACATCTTGTCGTATTATCATGTAGCTCACATATGTAATGTATACATAAGTGTATATAGATGCTATTTCTATACGCCACATATATGATGTTATAGTATATTTTGTATTATTTTAAAAAAGCCCCATACCTCTCAGATCACAAGTGTGGCGTGTTGAAAACACCCCATTGTCCGAGTGGGTGGCTGAGTTCTTTCAGTGAGGGTCCGGTCGTTGTGTGTGTTGCTAAAGTGTTCACAGCTGGAGAGCAAGCAAACCCACTCATGAGGATTTGCTGGCCACGCTGGCTCTGCTGGGGCTGGGGAGGAGAGCCTGGCCTGGGTTAGGGCTGGCCAGTGGGGAGGTGTCAGCTGTAAGGGGTGGGGATGGTGTTGGCTGGGCATTGAGTGAGACCCCAGCCCTGGGCTGGGGGCTTCATCCATCCCCCAGCAGCTCTTGGAGGGGTTTTAATACCCCACTTCACTGTACTGTCTTCTCGCGAAGAATTCCAGCATACAGAAGGCCGCCGGGAGATGCCACATGAGCCGGGAGCCCATGAGCCGGGTGCCCATGAGCCGGGTGCCCTGCCCAGCCCCATGGAGGTCTCCGTTTCCTGTGCAGGTCCTTCCCTGGGGTCTTATGAAAGAGATGGACCCTGATGGGTGTGGCCCCCCAGCCCCGTGATCCCTGCCCTAATCCTTTCCCGTCCCCCTCCCAAGAAAGAGCCACGTTCCCCGTTGACCGTTTACCTCTCTATTGCACAAATGTACGTTGTTACTGTGTATGTCGGTGACCGTGTATGAGACATGCGGTGTGTTTCACACAGATCCGTACCCAGGGCATGGCTGGGAACACGGAGACAGCTCTCAAGTTCCGTGGTCCTGAGGGCCACCCTGCTCCCGGGGCGTCTGGAGAGCACTTCCTTCTCACACTGGCCACCCTGGGCCAGCAATGGGGCTGCGGGATGTGTTGGGATGGGTTTTAGGGTCTGGGACATCCCGGGCGGGGTGAGGCCGCAGGGGGCCCAGGTGGCTGGAGGGGGATGAGCTCGCCCTTTCTGCTCTGCGTTGCTGCCCAGGAGGGAGGCCCCTGGTTCCCACTCTAGGAGCCGCGCGGGAGGTCTGTGGCCCGCGCTGCCCAGGTGAGGCCCCTTCCCTGCAGATCCAGGGAGATTTGTGTCGCCCTGACAGCAAGCTGGGTCGATGCCTGGGGGACGGTCCCCAGGGCTGGGTTTGCCAAGCGGGCAGTTGCCTGTTTGGGAGACTCTGGTGATGGACAGGGAGGCCTGGTGTGCTCGATTCATGGGGTCGCAAAGAGTCGGACACGACTGAGCTACTGAACTGAACTGAACTGAACTGAAGAGGGTGAGGGGCATCGGGGGCCAGGTGGCAGTCAGCCTGGAGGGAGCTGGGCCATCGATGGGGCCGGGGTGACAGGCCAAAGCTGGGGCAGGGTCTCCACCCACGTGTGCGCCACCACCGGCCTGACCCCCCACCCAGCGTGAGCAGACGCGTGTGTGTGTACACGGACCCACACACGCACGTATACCCCAACATATGCACACAAACGTGTGCACACACACAGCCACACACACTCAACCACACACACACACACACCCCCACACACACAACCACACCCACACCACACTCAACCACACCCACACCCCACACTCAACCACACACACACAGCCACACACAACCACACACACACCACACACACAACACGCCCACATAGCCACACACACACAACCACACACACACCACACTCAACCACACACACACAGCCACACACACACACACCACACACAACCACACACACACAACCACATCCAAACCACACACACCACACCCACATAGCCACACACACTCCACACTCAACCACACACACACACACACACAACCACACCCACACCACACTCAACCACACACACACACCCCACACTCAACCACACACACACAACCACACACAACCACATACACACCACACACACACCACACCCACATAGCCACACACATACAACCACATACATACAACCACACACACACCACACTCAACCACACACACACAGCCACACACACACAACCACATCCAAACCACACACACACCACACCCACATAGCCACACACACACAACCACACACACACACACAACCACACACACATATGAGACAACCACACTCAACCACACCCACACCACACTCAACCATACACACACACCACACTCAACCACACCCACACCACACTCAACCATACACACACACACCACACTCAACCACACACACCACACCCACATAGCCACACACACACAACCACACCCACACCACACTCAACTACACCCACACAGCCACACACACACATAGCCACACACACATTACACAACACCACACATACACAACTACCCACACACATCACACACACATGAGATAACCACACACTCAACCACACACACCACACACAACTACACACACACAACCACACCAACACCACACCCACACAGCCACACACACACCACACAACCACACACACACAACTACCCACACACAACCACACACACATACCACACAACACCACACACACAACACCACACACACATCACACACACATATGAGACAACCACACACC